>WSXT02036318.1:935-13519 GCA_011762715.2 Neuroterus valhalla
AACGGAAAAAAAAAAACCCCGGACAGGTTTCCCTTTCCCCCCCCCCCCCCCTCCCCCCTACAATTGATTGGAGCCTTTACTTCACACGCTCTATTCCAAAAAGAAACAAAAACAATTATCTCCACATAACATCTAGATTCAATAAATGATGAATAATGAATTTAACAATACATCAAATATAAATAAAAAATATCATGACCGTAATAAGTTTATCGGTAGTATAGAACTAAAATACCAGTTTTTTTTTGGAGGTAGGAATGGAATCCGGTACAAAAATTGTATGAATTACATGGCGAGTGGCGAATGGCTGAGATGACTGATGAGTGTGGACTTTCTGGCCCGAGCGAAGTGAGGGCAGCACCGCACGAGTCAGTGATCTCCGCCATTCGCCACTCGCCATGTACGACATTCTACATAAGAAGTGCATCGAAAACTCAGCTTTCGACTACTTCCATCGAGCTTCCCTTCAATTAAGGGATTTTTTGCTTATTCTGTTTGCAATAAAAAGTGAATCCCTTCTTTAACAATCGACCCGAGAAACAGTGTTCCTAAGTGCCCGAAAAGCTGTCCAAAAGTCAAATCGTCATCAAAATTGCTTGGAAATCATTTCTGAAAGGTATTTTAGTCTAAGAATCTGAATTTAATGTCAAAAATCCAAACAAACTAAATGGCCGACGCAAAATGGTGCCTGAGTTGTGCTATAATCGTGGAAATTTATGTTTATGGTTGTCTTAGGTCAAAAAATGGAAATTCAATATCGAAATTTGGAGTAAATGACAGTATTAATTCCTCACCAATTGCCGACACAGAATGGCAGACACGCTGTGCTAAAAATCTAGCTCTAATAAAAAATTTCTATAAAGAACAAATTTTCGAATCGTAGAATTAAAATCTACTTTCAAAATTTCCAAAAGTGATAATTTATACTGAATTCTATAAATAATTCATCTCGAACGTCCGGACGTCACGTAGTTCTCACCAAATGACATAAAAACTCCCGAAACCGTAGAGCTACAAAAAAACTACCATGTACTACCACTTTTCTCTCATTATGAGATCGTTAATTATTAAATTTGCTAAATGCATGCAAAAAGTTAGCTGCTTCTACCTGCCCCTTTGTTTTCCACACGTGTATTTGTGTTGTCACTCCATGGCCGCTGAACCTTGAGCGCGTCACAACGTGACGCCCGGACGTTCGAGATGAATTTTTTCTAACATTTAGTAAAAATGATTACTTATGAAAATTTTGGAAGTAGATTTTAATCCTACAATTCTAAAATCTCGACTACAATACCCTCAAGAAGTGATTTCCAAGCAGTTTTGATGAAGATTTGACTTTTGGCCAGCTTTTTGGGGACTTCGGACGACCGTGTGTCGGGTCGAGTTATAGACACTGCGTCACTAGACAAACATGGTGTGGATCAATATACACTCGTCGCTTGACTGGAGGCCTCTCGGCAGAGGGCAAGTTTCTCGGCTGTTCATGCTTGAGTGATTCTGTCCCTCCCCCCGAGCCTTGCACGACGACCCATCAGCCTTGAAAAGGCAGTACCGTAATGCGTAGTATAGAAGTTGTTTACTTGGGGACCTGCCACGCACGTATTCACGCACCTGTTCAAAGACTACACATACGGTCCTGAGTGTTTACCTTTGCCTAGTCAGTCGTCGCTACAAATCTGTTTCGCACTGGATTTCTAATTGCTTCTCGCTTGAGGACCACGACCACCGATACCGGTCCCAAATGCACGGTGAGTGCAATTCGAGAAAAATCACGTTTAAAAAATAACCGAAAATACGGACATTTTTCGAAAAAAACGAAAACCAGGACAGGACACGTAAAATACGGACATGTCCGTATTTATACAGACGTCTGGACACCCTAGTTGAACGCTTCTGTGTAGCTACAGTCTCAGTGACCCCAATTTTGGAATGTCGAGCTATCTACATTCCAGCTAGCTCAGTGCAGCGGCTCTTATTGGCCGTTCTTGGCGCGCAATTCAAACCAAGTAGAATAGGAAATTAAAAAAAAATAGCAAATTTCAAGGATTATTTGTTTTCTAGAAACGAAGACCTAACGAACTTATGGAATATATTCAGAGGAAGGTCGAATTTTGAACACAGGGTGATCCTAGTGTATTTAAATCAGTTTTACCTTGCCACCTTGGGAGGTTGAGGTCGTGCGTGTCGTCGAGGTTGTTTTGGTAACGGTCTGATGATTCATAGTGGAAACCTGATTGGAGGTATTGGACCCAGCACTGCCTCTCTGTAAGACTTGATGAGCTCGCTGCTGCTGTTGGTCGTAGAGCTGCAGCAATTTCTGTTCCTTCTCCTGAAGTTGCTTCTGTTGAAAGCGGGCCTGGGACACGTAACGCAAACGTCATTAGTCAACTTTGAATTTATCAATTAACCTCAGAATTACTCGTTAGTCTACTCTGAGTTTAATAACGATCATACAATTCCAATAATTGTACAATTTTTATTCAAGATTCTCATTTCGGTAATTTTTAACAGTTCTGACAGAAGATTGTGTTTACCATTTGCAGATTGAAAATCAAGTGCACCAACCCAACTAACTTATCAAAAATTTTCATAGTTCAGTATTAAAGAAGGGGTAAAAATTATCCGGGAGAAAAAAATTTACTATCGTCCCGTGTTACATATATTATTTTCTTCCGCTCTCGACCGTGGTCTCTTCCCAGTCACCTTACTTTTGGCCTTCGAATTATCATAAAACGAATAATATTTTTAACTAAATGGTAAAAAATTGGTCAAAAGTTGGCCATTCTGGTTGAGTATGGAATGAGAATATTTTTACACCATTGAGACAAATTTTTTACCAAAAATCGAATATTCGACTAACGAAGATACATGTACCAGAATAGTTTGATTTCAACAAATTACGTAAATTTTCAACAAAAACTAGTTGAATTTCCAAGTCAGCAAGACGAATTTCGTACATAAATCTCATTATCCAATAAAAACATTACTTTTCCATCACAAGAGATACGACTTCAATTAAAGAGACAAATTCCGTATCGGACAGTTTTTACCGCATTTTTTACCGGTGGAGATAAATATCCAACCAAGGACATTAACTTTCAATCGAAAGACGATTTTTAACCTATCCATGAATTTTAGATTGAAAAGTTGAATTTTCAACACATAAAAATAATCTTTCACTCAAAAATATAATGACTAAACGTGTTTAAGAATTTCTTCTAGACGAAAAACAGAACGAATTTCCAACAATTTTAGTTCAATCAAGAAAGACAAGTTATTAAAAAAATTATTTGACTCCAATCGAACAGATGAATTTTCAACACGGAAGTTATTTCTGAATCGAGAAGATCCATTTTCAACCAACTAGTCAAATTTTTGACTAAACAACATTAATTTCCAACCAAAAATGGATCCTCAAATTTTATGTTCGGAAAATTGAGTGACACAAGAAAGAAAAGCAGTTTCCAACCTTATCAAGTCAAGCAAAAAAGATGAATATTTTCTAAATAATTGAATCCCTAACCGGAAAGTTAAATTTCCAATGAAATACATGAATTTTTAACCAAGTTGATGAATTCAGAACAAAAGTTTGAGTTTTCTATCAAGAAGATTGATGTTCTACCAGAATTGTAACATTTACAATAAAATATGCGAAATCTCAACAAAATACATAAATAAATAAATTGTTAAGCTGAAGAGATTTACAACAAAAGAGTTTATTTTCACTGTAGAAAGATGACTTTCCTATCATGAAAAATGAATTCCTGATTCTCAAGCGAAATCCCCAAACAGGGAGGGGATTTTTTTATTCCGTGACATCACGGTCGAAAGTATGATTTTATCCAAAAACAGTATTTTATCACGTATCAGATGTTTGAAATCAGCTCTTACAATAACAAAACTAAAATTTTTTAATAAAAATTTAGTATTCTAATAGCTTTCTATTCATTAACAATGTGATCTTAGTATAAATTATTATAATAAACATTTGAGTATTTATTATTTTAATTGCTTTTCATTCATCAACAATGGGATCGTAGTATTAGTTATTGAAATAAAAATTTGAAGATAAAATGAAAAAACGGAGGGGGGGGGGTAGCCCAATCATGACGTAACGCTATGGAAAGAGGGGGGGAGGGCATCTTACGTGACTTAGCGTGACAGAAGGGGAGGAAAATTTACCCAAAAAGAGTGACGTCATTGATGGACGACACCATAAATGTTTTCAGTAACAGTAATCAATTTTGACAATAAGAGCACAAATTGTATATGAGATAGTATAGTTTTAAGCCGAAGATGTGAATTTCAAACTGAAATAATGGATGTTCAGAAGAAAAGTTTATTTTCAACCGAAGAGTTCAATTCAGAAAAATTTGATATATTTTTAAACATAAAGAATGGATCTCCAATTGAATAGATGAATTTGCAACTAAAATGATAAATCTCCGGGAAAACCTGTGATTCTTCCCAAAAATAAGTTCAACTTCCAAACAAATTATTTGAAATTCATTCCAAACTTCACAATACAGTTTTTAAATTCTGAACTAGAAAGATGAAATGTCATTCAAATATTTTAATTTTCAATTAAAGAAAAAAAAAAATTAAACTATCTTGTTCCAAAATCGTACTGTAGGTAATAATTTTCTTGGCACAAATGTAACCACTTGATCCAAAGATGTTTATATTTGTAAAAAATAAATTTTGGTCTAAATATCCTATTTATTTATTGAAAAAAAATCTGCCAGCTGCGCAGGCACATTCTCATCACGCGCCGCGCGTGCGGCTCGCTTCGTTCACAAGTTTCAGCGCGCCTAGGGCGTCCGTCTGTCTAATCTCGCGCTTCGTACTCGATGATGAATGAACCTCAGGCTTCGCGCTATGTCTTTATACTCCCTTACATTTGTTTATAGCTCTTTTAAAAACTGAAAAGCAAAACGTTGGTTGCTGTAATTTTATTTTTCCATTTTTTTTTCTTTTAAAGGTTCTTTGGCTTCAGCCAATGCATTCTCATCGCGTATCTCGTGCTCCGCACTCGATTTAAATTTATCCAACATTTAAACTTTTCTATATTACCTCCAATTATAATATGTATATAATGTGTTATATATTAATCAATATACCTCGATCCGGGACTGCTTGTTCAGATGATGCAAGACAAAGCATGAAATTTATTTTTCATGGTTACTCCGATATTTGGTATGATATTACAATTCATAATGGGCATTAATATTGGAACAAATGAATTTTAATAGTCTTCTTTTTATGATTATCAAAATTCGTATATTTTATTGGAATAAACCATTTTTCTTACCAAAATTTTTTTAGTATCTCGTGTAGTTCTGCTGGAAATTTGACTTTTTTACTAGAAATGTTGATTTTTACGAAAAAACAAAAACTATGCATCTGATTGAGAAACAGTTCCTGCAAGAATTTGTAGTTCTTTTTAATGTGAACAATTTTGTTCCGAAACATTTTTCTATCTCGTACGGTTTGGTCACAAAATGGATTCTTTATTTTTAATACTATTTTTGACAATGAAACAGCAACTGCGTATCATATCAAAAAATTGTTGAAATAAAATAATTTGTAGATCTTTCTAAAGTTAACAAATTCGTCTTTGGACGTATTTTTCTTATCTGGTAACATTTGGTCACACAATGGATGTTAACAACTTTTTGATACTGTTTTGTTCAATAAAACAGAAGCTGCGCGTCCTTCCAAAAAATAGTTCAATACAAATTTGTAGATCTTTATAAACTGAACAATTTTGTCATCAGATATTTTTTTTCTTTCTCGTACAGTTTGGCCACAAAATTGATTTTTTAAAAATATTTTAAATATTATTTTCGAAAAATGAACGAATACAAATTTGTAGCACTATTTTAGATAAACAATTTTAGGTGAATGAATTTCTTCCGTATCTCCTACAGGTTGATCGGGAAATCGAATTTTTTATTTTTGAATGTTTTATTTCTATACGTAAAACCATAACTGTTGAGCCAAAAAAGCTGGTTAACGAATTCGACCTTTATTTTTGATATGGATGGTTTTTGGTTTATTTTTTGTTCTGATTTAGGGGATCTCGAAACGTAGAGATTCTTTTTAATACGCGGAAGTCGATATTTTCATGGAAAATCAACATCTTATTGAATTTTTTTGAATAGTCGTGAATACGAGCGGAGAAGTATAATATAATAAGGACGCCATTTAACTATGCCGACCTTGTTTTGAAACTGAATAAGTTTGAAATTGAACAAATTGAATATTATAATTTTTGTAGATATGTTCCATTCTACATTGAGAATATTTGATGTACAAAATTTCAGTGAATCGACTCAAGTTTGAAATTCATTTGCGCATGTACAATTCAAAATCAAAACAGTTCAGAATATTGGATGGACATGTACATGAAAATGAATAAATGTCTGTAAATCTGTTAAAAGTTATTTTTTGTTTTTCTTTCAAGGATTAGTTTTCTTACTTCCTTCTGATAAGTGAGAAACTCTGCCCCATAAATCAGTGTGAAACATGTCACGCTTCATGAGCAAAAAAATAGTTGTCAATAAATTTAATGTATCTTTGAGCTTTATGGTATTATAGGTTCAAAGAAACAATCGAACTTAATTATTAGAATTGTATGAATATATTATGAGTTTTATATATTATTTCAAAGAATAGGAAATGTAAAAAATGAAAATGATTGATGAAAGAAGACAATCGGGTAACATTTTTAACTTTATTTGAACAATAAGCAGGTAATATTGTGAAACTTAAAAAAAGGCTACCTCACTTCCAGGATGAGAAACGCACGGGATGAGAATTATTTACAGATTTAAACTATTTAACCTTACTCCACATACATTACAAATAATTTCTGGAATTTATCAGAAAAAAATGAAGTATTGAGTCATGCAAATATTTTCATAATACAGACGATACCATTTTTCTATGTTATTATGGAAAAACTATCGGAAAAAAGTGATTTAGGTATAAATCATGGGGTGTTCTTAATTTGAAAAAAATTAGAATCGTTTAGGGTAAAAAGAAGATTAGGTGATCTTTTATATTTTCCTAGCCACACTCCATTTTTTATGGATGCCAAGATCAACCTGAAATTTTCACCCAAATCACTCTTAACCTTTTTTTATGTGTTTGGAATGATTCGAAATTTCTTGTACAGTACGGTAGCGCAAAAAAAAAATGTATATATACATTTTTTCCAAAGTTGGAGGGGGTAAAGAAGCTGTTGTTCGCTACGCCTCTTACAAGAAGTCACAGATAAAAAGGGAAAAATCTCATGTTCGCACATCGACGATATAACTCACAATAAGGAAGAATAACGAATTTTTGTCATTTTGGATCAGAAATAAATTTTCAATTGATGGAGAGGTCTAAGTTCTAGAATTTTCAAATATAATTATCCTCCGAACATTGTGCATACATAAAAGATCCGTATATATTGCGCATCGTCATAAAACTAAAAAAAGGAGGGAAATTTTATTTTTACTTGATTAAATGTCATTCTTGTTTATATGTAAAGATTTTTCAATTATTGATAAGGGTTCCTGAAATTAGAACTCACACCAACTATTATCTTCCAAAAGCTATAACAGCATTGAATAATTTTTTATACGTCGTGTATCGTCATGAAATTTATATGAGTTATATAAAATCATGATTTTCAACTATTTGAGACTGGTTTCCGTTGAATTTTGAGATGATAAAATTGGTCTTTTATGGTATGAATCTCACCTGCTTTGTTTAAGAATTTAACTATTTGATAATAATTATTATCAAAATAAGTTCAGTTTTTAAGCTGAAAAGACGAACTTCAATTCGTCTTTTCAGCTTAAAAACTCAACTGTCTTCTCAACAGTTCGTCTTCTTGGCTTACGAATTCCTGTTTCGAGTTTCTGGTTAAAATTTAACAATATTTCTTGAAAGTTCAAGTATTTGCTTGAAAATACAACTGTTTGGTTGAGAAATAATTTTTCTTGTTCCAAAATGATTTTTTTCTGAAAAATATTTTTCTCGGGTATAAATCTGCCTTTTTGGTGAAAAATGAATCTTTTGCAGTTGAAAACTTTTTGGATAATTTTTTTTTTTGCATCGAAACTTCACTTTTGGGTTCGAAAGTCCACATTGTCTAAACATTTGACCTTTTTCAAGCTTGAATAATATACTATTTTGCAGAAAATTTGTTTTTTCGATATGAAAATTTACCTTATTATTATTATTAATATTATTATTATTGTTATTATTATTACTATTATTATTATCATTAATAAAATTAATGTTTATTCCCCTGTTGGAAATGTAAATGTTTCCGAATGATTTTTAATCTTTCTTGTTTCAAAATTTGACCTTCTGGTTAAGAATAAATCTTTCAAGAGTGGAAATTCAACTATCTTGCTGGATTCCAACTGTTTTGTTGGATATTTGTTACTTTTTTCTGGTGGAAAGCTCTACTATTTATAAAAAAGGTTGGGTTGCATCGAAAATTTCTTTTCTGGATTTCAAATATTTGATTGAAAGTTCGTTCTTCTAAGTTGAAAATAACTTCCTCCTTGAAAATCATCTCTTTTGTTGATGATCCACCTTTCTGAGTTAAGAGGTCAACTATTTCCTAAAATATTCGACTTTTGTTAGCTTGAAAAATCTACTATTTTATAAAAAATTCATCTTTCCGGATTCAGAATTTTTTTACGGTAGAAAAGTTTTTCTACTTTGGTCAAACATTGGTGTTTTTTTGCTGGAAATTTAACTGCTTTTTATTGAAGTTATATCTTTCTCATTTAGAAGTTCGACCAGTTGGTTAAATTTGAATCTTTTTAGAGTGAAAATGGAACTATTTGTACGAAGAAGCTAATGTTAGATGGAAAATTGTTTGTTTCTTTTTATTTCAACTCTTTGGTTGAAAATTAATCTTCCTTGGTTGAAAATGATTATTTACGTTCTAAATGTATCTTCTTGGGTTGAAAATTGATCTTCCTTGTTTGGGAAATGCCCTTTTCGTTCAAAATTGATTTTTTCGGGTTCTGAAAAAGAGCAGTCTCGAATAGTCAAGAAATATGATTTCATATAATTTATTCAAATCAAATAACAATTCACGATGCATCAGAATTGATTTATTGCTGTACAACTTTTGTAGGGGAATCGTAGTTGTACGATTCAACTTTGAGAGCCCTTTCCATTCATTGAAAAATCGTTACAAATAGAAAAAATGTCAATCAAGTAAAAACATGATTTTTCATTTTATTTTCAAGTTAAATAATAATTGACGAGTTATGTACATGGATTTTTTTATTGTTGCATGGTTTTTCAATTTGATTTCTGATTACCTACGTTTACACTAGGGCGGTCTATTTCTCACAGTAAAAAAAAATAATTCTCGAAAACAAAATCGCACAATGACTCTTATAATTTCATTTGTTATAAAAATAATCCGTGCAGAACGAACATTCAATCAGATAATATTTGGAGATTGCACAACGACCTTAGAAAATATTTATCCGAGAATAAATAAAACAGAGGCCTATATTGTTTTTTTCATAGTTGAACATTGAATGAAAATTGAAGGCTTTATTAATAAATCTTTTCAAGATAACTATGCTCTTTTTAGGAATGATTATACTCATTTTAACTCTTATTGTCCTCATGTGAAACATCGTATTTATGACCTTTTCACATGAAATGTGATTCCATTCGAAGCAAAATAACTGCTGTCTACTAAAAGAAAATGTTAATGTATGTAAGCAATTTAATTGTTTTCAATTCACCTGACCCTAAAGCCATCAACGTACATCAACATTTTCTACGAAATTTATAAATATATTTTTTAAACGGAAATTTTGCTAGTGCGCCCTGTAAACATGATTCGACTTATACATTTTTATATTTTTATTTTTGAGGTCGAAGAAGGAACAAGTGAGGTTGTTATGCAGATTGAAATTAAAAAACATATTTCTTTGAATAACCTTAATAAACATATATATTATAGAATTTGTTAAATCAGTCACCTACAAACTCACTAATGAATTACTCTAGAAAATCCAATTTTTTATTATAATCAAAGTTCTTGAAACATTCCGAAAGTGTGGAAAATGTCAGAATTTTCGCTTCTTGTCCCAAAGGGAGATTAAGTTTCTTGAAGAAATTCATTTTTCCTTTGTTATTAATTTCTGATGGATGGGTAATTCTCCACAGACAGGGCATTTTCGTATCCAGGGTTATATTACTGAAACTATTGGTTATATTGGTCTCAAACTCTATAAGGATTTTCATTTCAGTACCTTACAACATGTCCTAAAGTAAAAATTAAATTATCGTAACTCTTAAAGTTTGAATGAAGAATTACAGTTTTTATTAAAAACATATCAATGTTAATGCTATATTCACAACATATGTACGCAAATATAAGTGTCCATGGATATATTTTTGTGGTAACGTCAGGTATACCTTTTTGGGACTAGTTTTTGCATAGAATTGAAGAAAACCTTTCACTACTTACTCCTCCAAACTTTGAGCGTGAAAATGGAGGAATTCTTTTGCAAATCAGAAAAAAGTCTACGAGAACCTTGCGTACTTTTATTAGTATCCATTGACGTAATTGACAATTATTTCTGTATTTATAACCAAAATTCAATGAATAAAGGATAAAAAATAAATATCAGAACAGGGGAAAATGAATTGCAAAAGTATTTTTCAATCCATTCTACTTTGAAACTTTGGGAACAATTTTCATGTTGTTTTCCATCGACGTCACCTCCATTGACGAAACTTTACTTTCAGCTTGTCAGGGGCAGCCTGACATTCAACTGTGCCTCTCCGAAAAAATTTTGCAGAAAAGTTTTAAGAACGGAAATTTTTTTGATGAATTATTTTGTCTCAATCAAAAATCACCGAAAAAAACAAATAATATGATTTTCATAATAAAACCCGGAAAATATTCTTCTTATTTGGAACATGTTTGTTTTCCTAAAATCCTGAATTTCGTTTAGCAGATTATTAGAGGTTATGTTTTTGGTTTTGTGGTTTTGGTCTAACTCTAACAAGGGGACCTTCAGGTCACCTAGTTTTTGTTTTGGTCGATACTCTCCTCAGTGATAGACACCTACTAGAGGTTTTCTGAGAAAAATCAGGAAGGCGCAATTTTTGACCATTTTCGAGAAAAATGCATTTGAAGAGTTGCAAACGGATGGTCGTTGAGCTAGCGTAAATGTATTTCAAAGCACCTGATAGCTTACCCGGTAAGGCGTTGAACTGATAGTCGCAAGGTTGCACGGTCGATTCTCGCTGCCTGCACTTTTTTTGAAATGAAAAACTGTTTATTCATTAATTTCCTCATAATTTTTGATAAAATTATAATTTTGAATGACTGTTCAATAATATTTTTAATGGAAAGTCTGTTTTGACAATTCATTATTTAAATTAGGAAATAAGTGTTTCAAACGAAAATTGCAATACTACGTAATCCTGATGATTCATGTGTATAATAATTATGCAGAATAAATGTTAATGTAAGTTAATGAATTTTACTATGTGCTATTATGTTTCCAGTAGAAAAATAAACAGCAAAACGGCCATGAATAAAAAATAGGAATCAGATTCGCCAGGAGAATTTTTAAATAAAATCAAACATAGATGAAACATTTTCCGATAAATTAAATATTGATAATCAGGTAGGAGTCACAGAAAGACCGGGAAGAATCTGTCGTAGAAGGAAGCTTGGAAAGCTTAATCTCTAAAAACTTTTGTTATATAGATTTAGATATTATTTTTTATGAATAATTAACAAATTTCAATGTTAAATTTTGATTATCTAGGAAATTCATTTTCATACAAAATTAGGAACAATTTTATATTTTGTATCCTGGTTGGAAGAGAAAAGCTACTGAAATTCGGAGCAAAGATGAAGGAGGAAAGTCTAGAAGGTAAGGAAGAGGAAGGGGTAGACGAGATGATAGGAGAATGAAGAGGGTAATAGATAAGGTAAAAGAGGCTGTTCCCCCAAAAGAGGAGGGAGTCATTGAAAGAATAGGATGGTGGGATGAGGAATGTAAGGAAGGTAAAGAGAAAATAAAGGAGAGTGTTGGAGAATGGAAAAGAGGAGACATTAGCAAAAGGGAGTACAACAAGAGGAAGCGAGAATATGAGGTGATGGTAAACGAGAAAAAGCAGAAGGAAAAGGAAAGATATAAGAAAGAAGTGGAGAAAGCGGTGAAGGAAGGAAAGGTTTGCGAGGTGATAAATAGGGAAAGAGGAAGAAGGGAGGGGGTTATTGAGGATATTAAAATGAGTGAATGGACGAAGTACTTTGAAGGACTGCTAGGGGGGGGGGGGGGAAGAAATCAAGGCTAGAGAAGACGAGAAGAAGGTTACAAATGAAAGAGGTGAAAATAAAAACAATATAAGTAGGGGGGAAGTAAACGAGGCTTTAGAAAGGCTAAAAAGAAATAAAGCGACAGGAGAGGATGGCATGGAGAATGAAACTCTCAAATATGGGGAGAAGGAATAAGAGAAGAGATGTGGAGAATTTGTAATAAAGTATGGAGAGGAGAAGGATGGCCTGAAGAATGGAGGAC
>WSXT02036329.1:0-13518 GCA_011762715.2 Neuroterus valhalla
GGGTTGTTGAGAAGTTGCCCTATTTTTGCAAGTGGTTTGAATATGGTTTGGATGTTGTGTTTGTTGAGAATTCTACCAATTTGTTGTTTGATACCTAGGATGTAGGGTAGGGTGGTGGTGGCTTTTCTCTCTCTTTCTTAAGTTGGTTGTGTCAACTTGTTTTTTCTAGTGTCCCTGTAAAAAGGAAAGCATTGAAGTGGATTACATGGCATTTAAAAAGATTGTACACTTCAATGCCTATAAATCTAAATGAATCCCGTTTTTGCCCGAATGCGCACTTAGCGGCATTCAAATGCATTTATTGCATTCGATACATCCCGCCAGGAGAGCATTAAGTGTCATTCGACTTATTTGGTAATTCAACAGCATTGAAAGGCATTGGTTCCATTACATATCTCCGATCACTGACGGCATTACATGGCATTCAACTAATAAGGTATTTCAATGGCATCCAATGGCATTAAATCGATGCCATTGCAATAAAGTCACTTTAATGCCACAATTCTTGTGTGGATTCAAAATGATTCAAACAAAGAAACTCGAATGCCAAAAAGCGTATTCAGACAAAAACGGAATTCGTTTGGATTTATAGGCATCGAAGTGTACAATTTTTTTAATGCCATGTTATCCACATCAATGCTCTCCTTTTTACAGGGGTATTTTCTGATTGCTCTATCAATTTGTTTGTTTGTGTAATCGTTTTACAGAAGGGTTTGTTCAACTTTTTGTAATTCTTTTTGTAAGTTATCTTTATCTGTAATGGAGACAGCTCTGTGAACGAGCGAGTTGATGACTGACTGTTTTTGGGATGGTTGATGGTGGGAGGAGGTATGAAGGAATCTGTATGAGTGGGTTTTCTGTAAACTTCATGTCCTAACGTGTTGTCAGATCTTTTGAAACTAGAACGTCCAAGAAGGGCGATTTTCCGTTCTGTTTAATTCCCATGGTGAACCGGGATGTTTGGACGTGATTGATTGATGAAATCGAAAAATTTGTGCAGTTCATGCAGTCCATGTCTCCAGAATACAAAAGTATCGTCAACGTAACGGCACCACAGTTCTGGTCTGAGCTTGGATTGGCTGAAGATTTTAGTTCCCAGATGTTTCATAAAGATATTAGCTATTACAGGTGAAATTGGGTGTCCCATTGCTGCTCCTGAGGTTCGTTCGTAGAATTGGTTATTAAACGAGAAGTAAATGTTGAGACAGTGTTCTATCAAAGGTACAAGATCAGAGGGAGAGTTTGCGAAGGATTTGATAATATTGATTGTATCAGGGATCGGTACTTTCGTAAAGTACCAATCGTACGTCGAAACTCACAAGGATGTCCTGGGGTTGAATGTGAACCTGTTGTATGTTTTTGATGAAGTCAGAGGAATTTTGAACATGAGTGATAGAATTTCCCGTGAAAGGATTAAGTTCTTTGGTAAGGAATCGTGCTAGGTTGTAGATTGGTGAGTTAATTGCGCTAACGGTCGGTCTGAGTGGAATGTCGTTTTTGTAAATTTTTGGTAGTCCGTAAAGTCTTGGAGGAATAGGATTAGTAGGTATCAGTTTGGCCTTTGTATCTTTGTTAGGTTCGGAGTTCTTTAGAAGCCTCCTCCCACCATCATCCATCCCGAAAACAGTCAGTCATCAACTCGCTTGTTCACAGAGCTGTCTCCATTACAGATAAAGATAACTTACAAAAAAAATTACAAAAAGTTAAACAAACCCTTCTGCAAAACGATTACACAAACAAACAAAGTGATAGAGCAATCAGAAAATATACTAGAAAAAACAAGTTAACACAACCAACTAAAGAAAGAGAGAGAAAAGCCACCACCACCCTACCCTACATCCTATGTATCAAACAACAAATTGGTAGAATTCTCAACAGACACAACATACAAACCATATTCAAACCACCTGCAAAAATAGGGCAACTTCTCAACGACCCAAAAGACAAAAAGGCACCATTCAGTGATCCAGGAGTATATAAAATCCCGTGCAAAGTTGTGGCAAAGTCTATATTGGAGAAACCGGTAGAGCGGTGAGCCAACGCCTAAAGGAACATGAGAGTAAAGTCAGACTGAAACATTTCACGCAATCAGCTCTAGCTGAGCATCACATCGAAACAGGACACAGCATTTATTCGACAAAGCAACCGTCATCGCAAAAACTAACAATATTTTCCCAAGAAGGCATAGAGAAGCAATAGAAATCTTCAAACACCCTAATAATATGAATAGGGACAATGAATATAATACCAATCCAATTTGGCTTTCTGTTCTCCCGGTTTAACTGATTGACCAATCAGATTCTACCAATCCCCACACCGGAATCCTCCACCAATCACAGGCATCGTTGTGAGCATATATGATAACACCACAACCTAAAAACCTCAGTTAAAGGCCAGTCCTGAAGATGCGAGCTGCAACGTCCGCGAAACGTCGACAAATTTTTGTAGTTTTGTACATGATCGAAACACGAAATACCTTTATTCCATCATAATGGATCATCGTGAAGGCATTTAATCTATAGTTTTGAATATTCTTCACCAAAACAGATCAAACATCGCAAAATAGATTCATTTTGAAAATAATACTCGAATTTTCCACCAAAAATATATCATTTCTTATGAAAATTGGAAAAGTTCAACTCACAATTGAAAAAATGAATCAACGATAACAAGAAGTAAACAAACTTTAAACCAAATTGATGAATTAAAAAAAAAGCATTATGAATCTTCAACTGGAACAGTTAAATTCCAAACCAAGAAGGTGAATATTCAACTAAAATGATAAATAAGTAACTGGAGAACCTCAATTTTCAACCATGATGGTGAATATTCAAACAAGGTCGCAAACGAAGAGACTAACTTTTGAATAGAAAGAATAATTTTTGATCAAAAAATACAATGCTTCAACAAAATAGTTGAATTTCGAGCTGAAAAAATAAAAAAGAATCATTTCCTACCAAAAATGGAACAATAATATTTTTAGTTTAATAACCAACTTGAAACCAAACATAAGAGTTTTCAACTAAAACAAAGTATCTTCAACTGAAAGAGTTGAATTTTCAAACAGACGAATTACTTAAAAATAAATAAATAAATAAATTGTCAACCAAAATTCTAATACTCAAATTTTAAGATGGAAAAAAATCTGATGTTCAACCAAATAGGAGACTTTCAAATTGTGACGAATTTTAAATTGGAAGAGCGATTTTTTTCAAATTCCTCTCTTCTAATCCGAGTTATAATTATTTTAGAAAGTTCCCCTTCCATGTACAAAATCACATGTTGCAAGTGAAATTATATTTCTTTAATGAAATACCTTCAACTAAAAACTATATAATTATTTTCTAAAATTCCCTGTCCCAAGTCAGATGAAAGAGGAGAAAGCAAATAACACGTGATAAATAAATTTCCCTGGAAAAATTCAGAAAACGATTCTTTGTTTTTGCTCTGGTTGTCATCAATAATCAATTCGATAACTGAACTTAAGTCAGATGAAAAACTTACAAAGCAACAAATTTGCAAAAGGTTTTTCACATAATGGGACAAAATAAAAATTCTTCTATTCATAAAGTATAGATATATTTAGAAAGTTTTTGAATCAGACTAAAGGAACGTAATATCCTTTAAATCGAATGGTAAGATCTCTTTTTAATTTGTGAAAAGAAAGAAATTATTTCTCGTATTATTACGGTGAACTTCTTATTTGACTTGGTTAAGTCAAGTGAATTCTACACTTATAATTGAAAATTTCGCAGTTGACCCTCATTTAATTTGAACTTCTTCAATTAAAAAGTGTTAAGAGCTCCCAGTTTACAAGTGTAAATTACTTAGCGGTTAAATCGAGGGGTCTACAACTCTTGAAGTATGGTGTACACTTCTGCTGAATTATCCTGAAGTATCTACGAGTATCTTCGGGTATCTAGAAGTACGTGAAATATCCTTAAGTATCCTGAAGTACATTGAAATATCATGAAATAACTTGAATTATCTTGAAACATTCTGAAGTACCTTGGAATTTCTAAAATTTTTTTAAATATTCTAAAGTGTCCTGAAGTATTTGAAATATATTGATGTATCTGAAATATATGAAGTATCTTGAAGTATTTGAATCATCCTAAGGTGCATTAAAATATTCTGAGGTACCTGGTAATATCTTGATTTTTTCGGAAGATCCTGTAGTATTTGAAATATCTTGAAGTATCTGAGATATCCTGAATCATCTTGAATTATCTTGGAGTCAGAAGTAAGAGTACACTTTTTACTCGAGTTGTCAACTCCTCGGGTTAAATGAAAAACTTCTAAATGAGAAATGTTCTTCCAAGTAATTTAGAAAAAATATTCCTAATGAAAAAAACGCAAACTTTCGCATAAGGTTCCCTACATCAATTGTTGAACCAATCGTGAAATATATTAGACATGATAAAACTTAACGGGTTTGAATGTCATCAGAAGAAGGATTTTGATGAAAATTTTCTCGCTTTGGTAAATGAATGGTATAATTTGATCCCGCTAAGTTGCATGATGTCTCATGTGCTTTTGTAAATTTAATAAAAAAGTTTCTGTAAGAAAGCTAACAAATAACTTTTTTATATGTTAAATTAGTTAAATAAGAAAATGAAAAATATAATAACCGAATGTGATGAAATACTCTAAACTTGTCTTTATAATTTATTTATTCAAATTCGTTTTTTGCGTTTTTGAAGTTGAAAAATTTCAGATTCTAGCTTTAAATGGGCGATGCCCAAACGAGCGCGAGATACCTGGGTTAACTTCCCCTTACAGTGAGATCCTTACCCCTCACGCACTCTCGGCACGCTCAGTCGACAGATTTTCGGGAGCGCAGGGTCTATTGTCGCTAATGACCCTTCAATCAACTCTGACTACCGTTTCAATTAATTCTCTCAAAATTTGAAAATGACTGATCATTATTTTATTTTTAAAAGCATCATTCAAATAATAAAATCTTCAACCGAGAAAGATTTTTTAGTCAAGACAGAGAACAACTTTCAACAAATAATAAATTTTCAACCGAAAAAGATTTTTCATTCGATAAAGAATAAACTATCGAGCAAGTTATTGAATTTCCAAGCCGAAGAGACGAATGTTGTACATAGAAGTTTTTCAACCTGTAATTATGCATTTTTAATATAAAAACCAATTTTCTACCCAAAAAAATTGAATTTCCAACCAAAAAGATTGACGTTTCATTCAAATTGTTGACTTTTTACTAGATAATTGAACTTTTAACCGAAAAAGATTTTACAGTCAAGCAAAAAACAACTTCTAACTAAATTGTAGAATAATATATAAGATAATTGAATTTCAAGCAAATATTCAAAATTTCAACCAAAGAAGATGAATGTCTTATTGTGCTCTATTACATCATTCAGTTTAATTCAAGTGAGAATACAAGAGAAAGGGGAATAGGGGAAAGACTGCGAAGCTCATGATAAAGTAATAGGAAATTTGATTAATTTTTGATACTTTGAAAATAATAGGCTAGCAAAATAGAATGGAAAAGATTGAAAAAGATCCATGAAGAAGGATGACTTTTCAACAAAATTATTGAATTGTTATCAAAATAATCAAATTTTTAATCAAACAAGATTTTTCAGTTAAGGAATAAAAATTACTTTTAAAATTAAAATTTCAAACCAGACAACCTTGTACCTTAATAAGCTTCATAAGTAAGCAATTCAAATTAATAACGTTTGAAATTGAACATTTCAGAATTGCGTGAATTTGTATGCGAAGTTTCAATTTTTCTGAATTGCAAGCCTAACATATGGACTATTTCCATTCTAATACATTTCAAATCAATCAATTTTTACATCAAATTCTTGAAAAATGAATGATTTCATATTTGGGTTACACATTCCCAAATGGAAACCTTCAATTATTGAGAATTCTTATTTTCAAAAGTTGAAAATGAATGTCTCTGATGTTCAGAATTAATTAATGTAAATGATAATCTTTTCATTTGAAAATAACCCAATCAGACAAGTTCGAGCGTTCAGAAACAAATTATTTAAACGTTGATTTGGAATCCTTCCAAAATAATTTCATACGATTCTTCGTGGACTTTTTTTTCAAAATTCCATGCGACTTTTAATAGTACACTGTTTTTCTTCACACCCAGTCGAAATTATGGCGAAGAATCATATTTTTATACACAGAAACTTACCATATGTTTGTTTTATTAAAAAATAATATGCTGTTCATAAAAATACAAATTATATCCAATCAATCTTTCAGGTTATATGAACAAGCAAGAGTTACAGCAGTAATGATTCTGGCTGACGGCAGCAACGAGAGTCTCATGAATTGAGTACCAGAGGGCGCGAGTGTAGTTCTTTCGGTGCTTAAAATTAGACTTTATGCCTCACAACCGATGCCGGAGGAACGTACTTTCGACCGAGGTATGAAGAAAAATCGTTTTTAACAAAAAATATACGTCTCATTGAAAAATAGTTCATACAAAACTTGGAGACTTTTTCAAGATAAACAATTTTCCTTCATACCTTGGTCGAAAGTACGTTTCTCCGGCATCGATTGTAAGGCAGGAAGTCTAATTTTAAGCATTGATAGAACTACACGCGCGCCCTCTTTAACGCCGGGAGCAAAAACTTACTCGCGCGCAGCAATACTCAATTCATGACGACCCTGAAGTTTGCTATATGCAATAGATTAGGAATTTGTTTGATCGAATATTAATAAACGAACAGTCGGACACGAAAACTAAGATAACCTTCGGAATCGTCTTCCAAATGCCTCCGTGCGCAATTTTTCTTCTTTTTGGAATAGTAATTTTTTCAATTACAGCATTTCTAACGTAATTGAAATTTGCAAGACGATTCCAATGGTTATCTTAGTTTTTGTGTCGGACTGTTAATTTGTTACTCATCGATCACAAAAATGTCAAATCTATGGCATATAGCAAACTTCAGGGTCGTAATTCATGAATCTTGTTGCTGCCGTCAGCCAGAATTATTTCTGCTTGTTGATATAATCATTCTCTTTTTATGAAACCACAGATGAGGGAGAGGTTGTAAAAGATTAGAAGTGAAATTATTCCTTTTGAAGATGTGTTATTACATTTACTTTTGTAAATTTATTTGATGCCTGCTATATGTACATGTACTGTTTATAAAAATATGATTCTTCGACGTATTTTCGACCGGGTATGAGAAAAAACAGTCTACACCACGCGGGCAAGAGTTTGAAAGCCCTGAACTGCGCGATATGGTGCCCGAGGCGAAGCCGAGGGCATCATATCACGCAGTGCAGGAACTTGAACTTTTTGCCCTTGTATTACACGGAGAAACCCAAACACCAATGATTGATGTTTGCTGAAAAAAAATTGCGAAACACTACTGAACGCTGCGTAAGCATGGTTCATTAGTGCTCACGCAGTGGCCAGTGATGTTTTACGCTATAAGGATAAAAACACAGCTGAGTCGTTCGTGCGCATCACTGGCCATCGTCTGCGCACGAATAGTCAGTGCGTGCGCGGCACTCACCGATGTGCGAATCTTTTAAAGAATCGCGCTGACCCGCATGAAGTTCTTGACCCTGAAGTCTCATTAGCATCAGCGTGATTCTTTGTTGTTTTGCGAATTGCCAATGTGACAGCCGATGCTCATGAAACTTCGGGGCGAAAACCTTCATGCGGGTCGGCGCGATTCTTTAAAAGATTCGCACATCGGTGAGTGCCGCACACGCACTAACTATTGGTGCATAGACTTTGCCTAGTGACGCGCACGAACGACACAGTCGTGTTTTTATCTTAATTGCGTAAGACATCACTGGCCACTGCGTGAATACTAATGAATCGTGCGTGGACACTAATGAATGGTGCGTACGCAGCGTGCAGTAGTGTCTGGACGCTTTTTTTCACGCCAAACACGACTGAGTCGTGTCAAACGCAAGAATCAATGGTGTTTGAGTTCCTCCGTGAACGGCATATATTTTTTCGATTCGAGCCAACAATTATTGAGACGTTTCAAATTTGTCAGCAGCAATGTATTCACGAATGTTTGTAAAATCCTCACGAGTTTTCTCTCGTTGTACACTTCCTATTCAATAAAAAGTAGTGCCTAAACTTAACTTTTGGTTATAGTATCCGAAAACCTTTACTTTTTCTACTTTTCCAAGTCTGTAGAACACAAAAAAAATTCCAGGTCAATGGTTCTGAGCCCATTCACATAAAACCAAATGAAATAATTATTTTTTTATTACGCTGTGATGCTTCCTGATTGAGTTCTCAAGCTTCAAATTTTGAGATTTTATCATCTGCTGAGAATCAATGACAATTCAAATATTATAAAACTTCACTTTGATTTTTAGAATTGTATTTAATTGGTAGATTCAAAGAAATTCAGTGGAAGGGAAGTTTCCAAGTCACAGAACACTTGTTCCGGATCAAAATTAGAATATTAAAAAAATTAACATGAAAATTTGCAAACTCTGCTAGAACGGGTAGATTTTCATGAAAGACATTACGAGCTTGATCTCTGTGTCCCAGAAAACAAGGATAAAAATCTGAAGATGAAAAACGATGCTTTGAAATTTTTTGAACATTCTTAGTATCTTTTGAAAGACTTGCTCGCTACATTACATCTCTCTCAGTAACATGTAATCGGTCGATTCAATAAAACTTCTAAAATTTGAATCAACTTTTTAAATTTTAGCATTTTAAACCCTTGGATTAGAAAATAGACCTTTCGGTTCAGATTGCTATCTTTTTTGATTAAAGCTAAATTTTTACATTCTCATTAATGAGAAGATATTGTTTTTATAAGAAAACAGACTTTCGCGGATTTAAGGGGTTATATACTTTTGCTCGAGTCAAAAAATTCGAAAAATTTTTTATTGCATATTCCAGAAAAAGATACTTCAAGTAATATTTCTTGAAAATTTGAGCAATATTGGATGGATAGATCTGAAGTTATAGCTTTTTTTACCGCGCTCTGCTTTTCCACACTATATAGCTACTTGAAACTTTCAACGTGATTCCCTGAAAATCGTGTTTTTTTTTTATTTCCTCGACGGTGGCCACAATTTCGCGAAAACCAATCAACCGATTTATTCCAAATTGAACATGATTATTAATAGTTACTTTGTTCACAAACGAGATAGAACAATGAAAAAATGTTTCTTTGTTTCACGTTTTTTAGATAAGCCGTTCCTGAAATATCATGGCCACTGCAAACGAATGACGAAAAGACACGTCACCGGGCAAGAGCTAAAAAGTGCACATTTTATCGAATTTGCGGGTGAAAAAATTTTGACAAACATTTCGAAACACATACTTCCGTTCATTCTTCAACCCATTGGAAACTAACAAAGAATAAAAACTGAAAAAAATTGTAGAAAATTCATGAATTTTTTCTGGCTCAAAGGTACCTCCTAAGGAAATCTCCACGTTTGGAGACCCCCTGAGTCAGAAAGAATATTTTTCACGAAAGTGTATGTCTGTCTGTTGGTCTGTAGTTTGTAATCTGTAGAATCGATAACTTTCAAAAGAATGGTCATATTAATGAGATCAATTATTTGCCACAAAGAGTTCTACAAATTTTGCTTGGATAATTTCTCAATAAGATGTATATTTTTCGTTTCAATCTTGATAACGATTTTCAAACGGAGAGAAATTCTATTTGCCAGCTCATTTATGCGAGATAAGAATCTCAAGGGCGAGTATTGCAATGAGATTGAGTTCCTCGAGGCTGGTAGAGCCTTAAGTTAATTAATTTATAAACTTTTATTCATTGAAAATTGAAATAAATTTAATAATATTTTCAGAAGTAGAGGTTTCCAACAGTTTTGAAAAATTTGCAACTCTGTATACGCTCTACACTATAAAAAGAAGCGCTAAAACTTGCGAGCGAAGGGAGCCGCGTGCAAAGCTGCGCCGGCACATTTTTTTTTTTTGCTACAAAAATAGACCTAATGTTTGCAAATTTGACTTTGTAGATTCCGAATTCTACCCCCGGGTAAAACTCTCAACGAGTTTAAAGGAAATCCGTCATTGGGGATAAAATATTTGTCCCTCTGGGTTAGAAATTATTTAATTTCTCTAGTACAAAACTTCTTAGCTGAAAATTCCTTCTTGGTAGAAAATTCAACTGTATTTTCAAAAAAAAATTTTATGGCTTGGAGATTCAAACATTTGTTTCAAAACACCACTTTTCTTTTTTGAAGTTTGACCTTTCTTGTTGAAAAATTCGACCTCTTTGTTGAAAATTGATATCTTTTGAATAAGAAAACAAAAGAAGAAAAGAAAGAAAGAAAAGAAAATATTCAATACTTATCCTTGTTTGCAAATCATACATTGATATTCAATATATTTTTTCACAAAGTGTGCATGAAACAAATATGCATTCAATTCGTAATCAAAAAGTACAATCATAGGACTAGCGCAAAGGTGAATATTTCGAATGATAAATGGGAGGAAGAAAAAAAGTTTGAATGTTTGAACCTTTCAAATTTAGACGATAGATTTTCCCCTATTATGGAGATATGAGAAATTTTTATATTAATATTTGTTTCCCAAAAAATAGGTGGGAAGAAATCATTAAATGATATGAATATATCTCGGAAAATTCCGAGTGGTGATAAATTCAGTAACAAGACAGTCAGTGCGTTTTTCCGTGTACGGCATATATTTTTTCGATTCAAGCCAACAATTATTAAGACGTCTCAAATTCGTCAGCAGTAATGTATCTACGAATGTTTGTAAAATCCTCACGAGTTTTCCCTCGTTGTTTACACTTCCTATTCCATAAAAAAAGTGCCTAAACTTGACTTTTGGTTGTGGTATCCGAAAACCTTTACTTCTTCTACTTTTCCAAGTCTGTAGAACACAAAAAAAATTCCAAGTCACCAAAAGAGTGATAATTTTCTTACGCCACCCCACAGAATGATCAAAAATATTTTATACTTAGATGTACTTTTACAAATATATACTTTTCCAGATAAAAAAAAATTTTCCTAGAATCCCTTATGTAAATATTGTTAATAATTTTTTTCAATTGTAATCGTCTGCTTGTCCATGAAATTAAAATATTCTTATATCTCTAGAGTGTGATTTGTTGGTTATCTTCCCCCTATTTTTAAGAAACTTCTCTTCCTAATTTCAATAAACAATTGTGAACCAAATAAAAGAACCCAAAAAGCAGCCTAAATGGGCGACCTTCCGTAAAAGGCGGCCCTTATATTTCTGTTCTAAATTTTCTTTTTTTGCCTTGTGAACGGCAAAAAATCGCTGAATTATGTTCGGAGTCAAGACTTATTGGAGTATTCTTTCCAGAGATTATACACGATAAGATGAGAGTTATTCCCTTTGTATGTAAGTGCATCATATGGTGCGAAAATTTTGTTCGATATTTGACTCTTCCTAGAAAGATGAACACGCGCGATAAAATAATCTTTCTTATTATACATTTCTTGAGCACTTCTCTTGAAGTATTTGTAACTACAGCGCCTACGAACAGTAGAGAAAAAGAATTTTTGGGTTGGAAACGCCCACCTGGTCCCTTGAATGTGTGGAAAATTATAGATGGTAAGAGAAATGGCGAACCTGCTAAATTTACAATACAAGAGATCCCAGTGGACAGATACGAGGATGTTTTGGATTATATGTTCGAGATTTTCATGAATGGTGTACATGAATTTTTCACCGCAAGTAAGTATATGATTATTATTGTCGAAAATTGTTCTTGGCTCTTTTTCCCCAGTGTTTTATCACCAGCCATGGACTAAGTCAAGTGCCTGATGAAGTCAAGATGTTAAAAATAAAAAAATTTAAAAACAAAGATCGAAATTTGAGGCGCAGATATTTTCGCAGGCACAATATCAAGTTATTGGTGTGATATAAAGTTCGTCTCATAAAGATGTTTTCGCGTCTCATAATAATGTTGATCATTATTATTATTATTTTATTCGTCCAAAACTGATCTCGGGTTGTTTAACCCGGTGTTTAATCACCAGCTACAGACTAAGTCAAGTGCCTGATGAAGTGAAGATGTTAAAAATTTTAGAATATTAGAACAAAGTTCGAAATTTTTTGCGCAGATATTTTGGCAGGCACACTATTGAGTTATTTGTGTGATATAAAGTTCGTCTTGTAATGATGATTACCTCTGGATGCTTTTTTAGAGCTAACAGCTGTTACTCCACAAGGTTTTAGTCGCAAACTTCCTGATGGTCGAGGAGATTCCTAGCAATGCGACAGGTGTTCGATTAAATCGCGTTGTGAGCCGCTGCCAGTACCTTACTGACTCCTAGATGTTTGAGATGTTCAGTGCATCTAGCCGATATCACGATGGGATGGATGCATGTTTCACATTGTTCCATATCGTCTTCACTTCACGCCTCAGCTCACTATACTTATGGATCTTGGTCGTATAGGATGCCTGCGAATTTCGGTTCAATGGGCAAGCAATGTCGATGATAGAAACTTTCCTGCTACCTTTTTTATTAACCACGATCTCAGGTCGATTGGCTCGGATATAGTGATCCGTCTGGATAGCAAAATAATCCCAATATAAAATGTGATCTTTGTTCTCCAAAACACGAGCTGGAATGTATCTGTAGAAAGGCATCCATCCTATCAAGAATCCTAGGTTTAGGGCAAGTTATTGATGTATGATGCCTGCTACATTATTATGTCTGTGCGTGTACTCTCTCTGAGCCATTACGCGACAGCCATCAATAATATGCTGGACGGATTCGTTCGTATCTCCACACAATCGGCACCTGTCAACCACGTCTTGATATAGGACATGCTTGCGATAATTTCTGGTGCCGACAACCTTATACTGGATCGCTATCACGAATCCTTCCGTTTCCGGAAGCATGACGCCCTTTTTCAGCCAAATATTAGATGCCTCTTCATCCACTTTATATTGATCTAAGGTTTTGGGGTGCTAGCTGTGGATAGCTTTTTGTCTCCATTGCGTTTCCAATTCCTCTCTGGTTTCTGCCCTGATATTCAAGGCTTCCGCTGAGGACAAATTTAGGGGCGTATAATCGAGATCTGCTTCACAGATGGTATTGTAGAGAGCAACATCTCGTTTGCTGATAAAATAGTCTCGCAACTTGCGATACACAAAGCTGCTTGACATATACAACGCCCCTACCCCCCTTACGTCGTGACAAAACTATCCTTTAGATCGGCAAATTACTGTGATGCATCCAGTGCTTAGTCTTTTCAATACGAATAGTTCTGTTTATCCTATCAAGGTCGGTGTTTGACCATTTTGTAAGCCCAAAAGAATACGTGAGAACAGGAATAGCATAGGTGTTTAGGGCCCTGATTTTGTTGGAAGAGTTAAGAGAACTCTTAAGAACCAATGTGAGTCTTGTAGTGAAAGCAGTCATAAGGCTCTTCTTAACTATTGTATGCTGTATACCCTTTGACTCAAGAATACCCAGATATTTGTATGACTCACCCTCAACCATTGTCTCTATACGGTTCTCATCCTCGTTCCCTCACTCTTCGGTTTCCAATTCTCCTCG
>WSXT02036340.1:0-13518 GCA_011762715.2 Neuroterus valhalla
ATGGAATAATGCACTGTCCTCACTCCTGATGTTGAGGTTCAGGCCAAGGGTTTCAACTGCCTGCTCGGCGGCTTTGTGAAGGAATGCTCCATCTCCACTCACTTGTGATTCCTGACCATTGGCAGGAGAGGATCTCTACCGTTAGCGATTATATGAACAGTACTCAAGATGATTCGGTTGTATGGACATTGAAAGTTCAGAAGACTGCGTCCGCCTTTACGACGTGCGATGTATAAGCGCGGACCGACGAGTTGATGTGCAAGCTTTACTTCATTTGCATCATCTTGCGCGTAGTACTATCAAGGGCCCCGGGCTCGTGCAAACATGGCGCTAAGGTGTCTGATAGCACTTCGGGCAACAAGATCAGTATCCTTATCTATACCTGATATTTTTCCGCGTTTTAGATGAATCTTGGCACACTTATCCAATCCAAAGTCCATACCGCTTTCTCCAGTGGACCTCCCGACGATACTAAGAGCATCTTCAAGATGTTCTTTTCCTGAACCATAGATCTTCAAGTCATCCAAATAGAATATATGAGTGACCTTATGCGCACGAACATTAGTTCCGCCACAGAAGTATCCATGAGAATCACGGAGTGCAAGGGAAAGAGGCAATAGTGTGATGCAAAAGAGGAGGGGGCTCATGGCGTCACCCTGAAAGACACCTCTCTGGAAAATGACAGGGTTGGTAGTCACACGATGTTTTCCAGAAGTGATAGTAAATCTGGTCTTCCAACGAGGGATTAATCTCTCAATGCATCCCACTATATCTGAATGAACCTTCAAGCTTTTCAACAGGCAGATGATAAGTCTATGGGAATTTGATTAAAAAACTTTCTGGTTATCAATCAAGGCCTCTTTTTGATCCTCGTTGTTCGTAAATCTCACTCCATATAGGTCAAATTATCCGAACAATCCTGTCATTCAGTATAGATGTAGAGATCTTATATGTCGTGTTCAGACAAGTTATTGATCTTCAGTTCCTTGGGTTGGACAAGTCACCTATCTTCGGTAGGAGTACAGTTCGTCCTAACACTAGCCACTGCGGAATAGGGATCTCCGACTTCAAATTTGAGGTGAAGATGCGGGCCAGATGTTGGTGTGTAGAAGTAAACTTCTTCCACCAAAAGTTCTTTATATAATCTGAACCAGCAGCGGAGAAGTTCTTCTTACCTCCTAATACTTTCTTTACCTCCGCGGCAGTGATTGATGGGCATTCCTTTTCGGATAATATGAGGTTATTGCACAGCTCCTTGAAACGTAGGATATTTTTAGTGCCTCCATTCAATAGGTGCTCCACTTCGTAAATCTCCCTCCAAATGTCTTTACTTCTTCGGACTCCGGTGGGTTTTTGACAAGGACAGGAGGATCGCTAAAGAGGCGCGATGGGTCAGCGAAAAATTTTCGATTCTCCCTGACCCATCCCTCCCTCTTTTCAATTCTCCTCCTTTCGTCAGATAGTACTCGTATTTTGACAACAATGCGCTGCTTGATTGTCAGCAGCTTTGTCATTTTCAATGTGTGATGATGGATCCTAATTCCATGAGCGAGCTTTCGGACCCTTGCCGTAAAAGGCTTACCAGATTGTATGTAGTCAATCACACACTGCATACGGGACGCGTTATGTCTCGCCCATCCAATTTTCTTGTTCAGTTGATGAAAGCGCTTTTTGGATTTCTCATCAATCGTTGGTTCAGACCTCCGATTTGAATCAGCCAAAGCTCTTGCCGCATCATAAACTGAACAAGTTATGGTCCAGAGGTCGGAATCTTCTGAGAGATCTTCACGAAGGGTAGCATCTATTCCAGCCAGATCGTATCTCAAGGGAAGCCTTGTTTGAGCAGTTGGTCTCAATGTAGCTTTCTGATTTTCCTCCGCAGCTTATTATTGCAGCTGTTGAGGAAGCGTCCTGCGTACATCTCTTGTTTGTGCAAGGTTAACGGCACGGTTTCTCAACACTTGCCGTGAAAGGCGCGAAAGCTCTGGGTGTTTCTGGCACTACAGAGTGTGCAGGCGCGCCATGTTACCTCTGCGATCAGGGACAATACTGGCATCAAAGCTTCGGATAGGCGGGGGAGCACATATTGATATGTGCTTCCCCGTCTATTCGAAGCAGCCCATTGTGAGCTCATTGCGGGTCATCCCAGTATTATGTAATCCTTATTTGGGGAAGGTGCCGGGGAATATACAATTCAAGTTTCATATTTGCATCGCTTGGTTAAAAAATTACAGATCAGAGAATACCTAGCTTCTGTTCTCTGTCCTTTACAAATTCCAGTGTTCAGAAAAGCCGTGAACCATATTCACATTGTATTAATCCAAAAGATGAGAATCCCTACAAGAGGAGGTATCATTCAAGCATTGCTTGACGCATTTTTCGGATATTTTATAGCCCCTCATGCGTGTGCGAACTTGAGTTTTATGCTTCTAATGTGTCTCCCTTCCATACTGGTATATCATGTAATGAAGCATTTGCAAAAACTGTGGATTGCGCTGTAATAAAAAAAGATATTTTTGCAGATAAAATAGGTGCTGATACAATGGATATTTCATATATAATCTTATTTCTCCCCTTTCTTTTACCACGTAATACATAGTAGAACCTGAGGCAATTCATTCTTCCACCTTGGTGCGTTACGAAAACTCAAGGAGCTACTATTACAGTTATAGATAATTGTTATCAGATACCATTCCATACTTCCTAATATGTATATCATGCAGATGTTTTCAATGAAAGAAATAAATTCTTTCTCCCCTGGTGCAGAATTGGGTTCGCAGTTCGAGTGCTTACCCAATGGCGAGCCGCTTCCTGGAGTTCCTCATCGGAGACCTCCTCATTCTCCTGAGAGAAATTCGTCTCCTCCTACCGAGCAGACTCCACGATATAGGTCCAGATCTCCTACTAGGAATAGATGTCTTCCTGCATCGTCAAGTGATCCTTCCCAGAGGCTTCCTTCTCCTGACGGATATGGATGTGGAATTGAGAATCTAAGATTCATCAAACTCACTTCTCTAAAGAATCATCACCGGATATTCGAACTACAAAGATACACGTTCCCTAACAATCAACTTATCAAGTACCCTATATCACGAAATATCTACAAACGCATTCCAAACCACGAACACATTGTATTATCAACATCCGATGGTGACGTCTTTGGGATAGTGCAGAGTTATTGTGTTATCTATGGAATCTTTACCAAGAATAATCCCTACGCAGTTTACAGAAGGTCTAAATTAAACATCCATAGTGAAGCAGTTGCCGAATTGTCATCAAGAGAATTGAAGGAAATTCCGTTAGGCCTAAATTTGAAAGTCGCACGGAATTTCCGAGTAGAATACGTAAATCCTCTTCGAAATAACATTATGCAACACTATAGTTTCATTCAAGAAAATTCCTTCTAAATTCCAAATGTTTTTGATCCAAAGTCAGATCACAATCTCACACGTTACAAGTTATTACACAGAAAAGTCTACGTATCAAAAAACTCAAGGCTCGGATTTTTCGTCAATGTCCTAGCAAGTGTTTTTCAGACCAATAATAAAATTTTCTGCAGACTGTCAAAATTTGTCTTGAAAAAGCCTAATAATCAACACTGATTTAAAAAACTCCTATGTGTCTAGAAAAAATCATATACAAGTTATCAGTATGATTTATTGTTATTATTATTTAAAATCAACAGTTCTTTATTATTATAAAAAATTTAAAGAATTTATGCAAAGCACCAGGAATTCTCAAATAGTTTTTAAAGCTTTGAAAGATCTCAGTAATACGTGGTTAGTCTCAGGATTGTAATAATTATTCCGGGATTCGCCATACACGAATTTGATCCTATTCATTCCAATGGTCCAATCGTATAAACAAATTCCACAACCGGTGTTTCTACAAAATTTTATTTCCAACAAATGTTTTTTGCATTTGTTTTCTAATAATGCACAAGAACATATATTTCGTCTGATCAATATTTTCCTATTCAATCAGCAAATAAAACTTACGACGAGAAATTAATTTCCAACAAAACTATGTCACGTTACTTTATTGAAAACAAGTCTCATCAATAGCAACAGATTATGATAATCAAACATTCCCGTTAACTCGTAAATCAATGAGATAAAGAATCATAATTGGATATTGCTGTTATCTTCATGAGATTGAATAGAAAACAAATACAACATTATTAGAAGAATTTCCAAGGGACAGACTTGGGGAACCATTCCATGGCAGCCTGATTGTAGAGATCCCTGATTGTAGGGATCATTTCCATCTAAAACGACGAACACTATTACTCAATATGAAAGCTATACAAAAATCACCAAATGACCGCTGTCATTTACAGCCTTTTTATAAATTATAAATCTACAAAAACGTGAAATTTAACGAATCAACATCACAGCTGTGGGAGGGTGAACACTTGAAACCTGATACAGAACAATAGAAATTCCAAAACTATCCTATTCTCACATAATCCCCTCACATGTCAAACTGACAGCTAAATGCTTCTTTATAGATTTCCCTGATTATTACTTCCATATTTCGCGCTTCTTTGAATGAAGCTATATTTGGGATCATCAATGTATGGTGAATCAGGTCTTATCTGTTATATTGCCGAAGTAACCTCGTATATACAGATTCATCTTAACAAATCATGTAAAGCTTTTGTTAACTGAAAATGCCGCGTCTGAAGCGAAGGTCTTAGATTTGAAAAACATCGGGAATAAAAATGAGATCACGATTTTTTCTGCTCGCAAAAAACACGCCTTCCAACCTGTATTTTTTTAAATAAATCCTTTAAAGCCAACTTTCTAGTCGCCTACGTCCATAATAATTAGCGTACCCCTGCTACAATCTCCATCATCATAAATCGCGGCAAATCTAATCTAACATGGTCACAGGGACGAGTCCCGCCTGGAATTTTCACATGAAGTTACATCATACTTTAGAGCAAATATTGTCTCCCACATAAGAGAATATCTCACAAGAAATATATGAGAGAGAAGATGTTATTTGGGGAACATACTCTTGAAGAAATATCATTTAAGAAAGTACACGTTTAAAATTTTCTAAATGAATCTCAGTGAGCTACGTTAGACAATACACAACTCAGCAAAATAATGTTGTGTCATCAATCTTCGATACTCAACCATTTTTTGTCAAAACCGTATTGCTCACAACATCCAATCCCGCTTAGACTAGAAATGTCTCATATGAAAATCTTACCTCTTCCACGTTATTTGATTGTTTTTTGATTTATGAGGGAACTTTCATAAACTACGTGGCCAATTCAGTACCTATGAGGAGGGGTGGGGGGCGAAGGTTCTTGAAGGCTACGTTGGAGTACGGGGATACAGAGTGCAGGCCTTGAAAATGTTCCCTCCCAAGAATTTATCTCTTATTGAATAACATTTCATCATTACAGCGATTAGAATAAAAAGTATGAGTGAGTATGAAATTTAAATATTAATAATATGAAGGTTTATTTACATGGTGAGATAGCAAAATATATATTCATACATGACTTTGGAATAATCTCCCGTTACACCATTTATTGAATTTCTCATCAACACTGAATCTCTAATTTTCTACTTGAGGAAAATGACAATCGTTTATACTCTGTTCTTCATCTTCGTAATCATCCATAATTTGATTGGTAAATACAATAATATATAAATCAGGTACATTCTCAAGCTGTTCCCATAAATCATATTTTTTGACGTGGTCTCAGTCCTACCTGGATTTGCATTTGTTTATCAACATTAACATGTCAAACTGTCTGTAATGTGTGTCTTTTGATGATCTATGTAGCGAACGTTCATAAACCTTGCGGCTCATTAGGTACCTACAGGGGAATGGGGGTGACTAAAAACTACGTAAAACTTCGTTGGAGAAGGGGGTTCAGAGTGGAGGCCACTGAGCCCTCATACCACTTATAAAGATTATGTAAATAAATATTTTACACAGTGCTAAATGTATGAAATATTATATTACCACGTGGTTTATGAAAGTTCCAGAAGATTCGAGATCAATATAAAAACTGAGCCGAGCTATTGGTTTTGGTGTAAAAATACGAAAACCTGACGTCACATTATCTTAGAATCCAGAAGTAGAATTATCCCAATTTCAATATATCTAGGCATTTTTTAAACAAGTTTTTTGCTTGCAAAAACTATCATTTATGAATGTTACATCATGTTTGTAAAATTTCTTACTTTCGTTCTTTCTAATTGTTTTTGAACTGTTTTCTTGAGTGAAACTGGTTCTCCATTTCCGGTTGAGTGGACAAGCGTGCAGCCTGTTAAGTTTCCCGAAATCCTGCCTGCATTTGAATCAATTTATTGATGTTTGATGACTGCTTCATCATGTCCATGCATGTACTCTCTACAAACCATAACGCGATAGTCATCTGTAATGTACCTAATAAAGTTCTTGGTACATAACATAACGAGCTCTCTCTCGGCCCAAGATCGACTAAGGACAAGTTCAAGGTTTTCTTTTTGTATGAGTAATCTCACAGCTGTATAACTTGTGATTCTTACAGTTTTTTGCCACGGTTAGACAAGCTAACATTCCTCTGTTCATTCGATAAGGGTTCAATCAATAATATGCTCAATATTTTCTTACTTCAATTCAATACATCAGTGATTTTCTATATTCCACCAATTTGAGTGCTTGCGTATAAGATCAATGTGGAGTATTTATTAAATGAAGAAGATAAAAAACTTCCATGTAACCTAAATTTTACCTCCACTTCAGGTTTCTCGCCACTCTGACTATTATTTATCTATCAATTACTTCCTACAGCATGTACTCATAAACTATACAAAACTGAACTATATAGATTTTTCACTCCATGCAAACCTTTCCGGGTTTGAAGATATCCATATTTCTCGTTCCTACGGGAGATCGGCAGACATCAAACCCTTCAACTGAAATCGCTTCCCGAAATCCCCAATAACCCCAACTCATAATAAGCCTCCAAGCTATATTTGACGTACGCAATCCTGTGGAATTTTCGGATCTCTAAAACCTCTACCGTCTACCGCCGGATTTTTTATTTCAAACGCTCGCATTCGCTTAAATATTTGGCTAGAGAAGTGGAAAAGTTCAGAAGACCAAAACTCCTGAGTGCAGTCGATTACCGACAGGCAAGTCTGAATGTACACATTTGGAAGCGTCGACTGCCTAAAGCTGGTGACACAATATGCGTTTTCGCCGGACCGGTTTTTCGCGATGCGGCAAAACGGGATAGGGCTCACGGAGACACACTGTCCGGTGAAAACGGACGTGGACGTGACAGTGATACGTTTATCAAATAAACCGATACTTGAAAAATATTTGATCCATTCGTATCGTGAAGATCCAATCCAAACCTTTCGAAAATTTTACGAAAATTTAATGTGGCATAAAGATATGTTTTTTGCTTAATACAGAATTTCTGTGAATTTTTTAAATAAACTTCTCGAGTTGCTGAGGCCATGCATTGCTTAAGAAGATACGCAGTTCAGAAAGTGTGTGTTGACCAACTCATCCCACCGTCCGGTCATCCCGTTTTGCCGCAGCATGCTGCCGGAGGAACCTACCGGTACGGCAAAACGGGATGAGCGTGTCACTGCGCATTTGAAATGATACGTCGTCTCTATCCCTTCAAACCGAACCCTCCAAACCGGACCGGCAAAAACGCATAGTGTGTCACCAGCCTAACTGATCCTCGGCGTATAATCTCCCGCTCGACAGCATTAAATGTTGTGAAAACACGACTTAGCGAGGATCCCGAAGGGTCACACACCGAGCTAACCAGGTCGTTAATACTTGACATTCAAGATCCCGCCCAAGTCGAGAATCACCACCAGCCGACGGTGACTCTTAACTACTTATATATATACAGGGTGTCTAGAAAGTCCCGGAACAGTTGGATGTTTACTCAGGTAAAACATTTTTTAAAAGAGTAAAGTTCATTCCTGAAATAAATTTCAACAAGGAATTCAATGGTGACCTCCATTATTACCTTGAGGTTGACCTTCATAACTTTTTGAAGGTCAACTTTGTTTTTTTGAATCAAAACCCCCTTTTTTCACATCTTTAATCGATAGAGCGGAAAATTGTACGTGCAGATATGTACCCAAATCATAGATCAGTTGTAACGTTCAAGGTCAGTTAGAGCACCCCAAACGTTAGAGGTAAGGAGATTCACGCTAATCACGCGCTCCGGAACTTGGGAAGCAAGGAGACTCACACTAATCAAGCATTCCAAAAGGAACATAATTTACTACATCCACGTCGTGGTTCCTAGTTAATGCTAAACTTAAACGTAAACTGCTTAAAAAAACCTTGAAAAAGCTTTGAAGATCATCACCAAGATCAATACAGAGCTCACCAATGAATTTCTCGTTGGAATTTACTTCAGGAATGACCTTCCCTTTATTTAAAATATTAAACCTGAGGTAATATCCAACCGTCCCGGGACTTTTTAGATACCCTGTATAAATTATATTAATTGCATATGTACATAAATTGAACATTGGTTGAACAACCACTGCAGGGTCCTCATGGCAGCAACTGTCATTGATAGGAATGGCATAAGCTCCCAGTAGAGCCGCGGCAAAATATACATTTGGCCACGTCTCATGACCGTGACCGGTATGGATTCAAGGATACTTACCAGTGGAGGCGCTGTACCTCCAAGAGCACCGATGATGAGAACAGTTATTTTAACCGAATATCATTTATGATGCTGCTGCAGGTGAATTCTGAGATCTCTGTACTTCTCCTTTTTCTCCATTTTCTTGCCTCTGATGTTGCAGTAATCCAGAGCGGGCAATCCGACCACGAACATAATTCGGTTACGTTTTTCAAGGAGCATGATGTCGGGTCTTGTGTGATGGATAGGGGATATAGTCGAAACATGGTTGTTCCAATAGATTCGGCTCTCATCATTCTCAACAATAGACTCTATCACCCTTGGAGCGTTCGGCAGGATATGGTCGTGGTCAACGCCATGAGAGCGAAAAAAATTGTGGTAAAGCACTCGCAAGGACGCATTGTGTGCCTGTATATATACGTCGTTTCTCCACCTATCACTGGAAATTCCTTGAAGTTATATGCTTGTACGGTATGCTAAGATTGAAATCACACCGTCCGTACACGAAAATGAAACTCTCTGTTCATGAGTTGAGTTCAGATGATTTGAGAAGAGCAAACGTTGACCCATGTGATGCGGATTGATAATTTGTAATTTTGTCAAAGATTCCGTGCATCACCTTGTCTTAAGATTGCTTAAGGAAGTTTTTGGTTTCCGCTTTCTTCACCTGTGTTTTGAGAAGTGAGGCATTTTTATGAAGTAAGGCACTATCCTCACTTCTGATGTTAAGCTCTGGGTCAAGGGTTTCAGCTGCCTACGCCTCTTTTCAATCCTCATTGTTTATGACTCTCACTCCATACAGGCACAATTATCCGAACAATCCTGTCGTTTAGGATAGATGTGAATCCCTTGTACAACGTGTTTAGACAAGTTATTGGCCTGAAGTTCCTTTGGTTAGACAAGTCGCCTTTCTTTGGTGGGAGTATAGTTCTAACTACCACCAGCCACTTCGGAATAGGGATATCCGACCTCAAATATGAGGTGGAAATATGGGCCTGATGTTGGTGTGTAGATATAAATTTCTTCTACCGAAAGTTCTTGATTCAATCTCGACCAGCAGCAAAAAAGTTTTTCGTGCATCTTTATGCGTTTCTTACCTTCTCAGCTGTACTTGGTGAGCATTCCAACTCAGATGTTAGGAGGTTCTTGCACAGCTCCTCAAAACGTATGGCATTGTTTGTGCCTCCATTCAATGGAAGTTTTGCTTCGTAAATATCAGTTCGAAATGGCTGAATTTCTTCGGACTTCGGTGGTTTTTTGTTAAAACAGGAGGATCGGTGAAGAGGCGCGATGGGTCAGAGATACAATTTTAATTATCCCTAACTCTTCCCTCCCTATTCCTAATTCTTCTCCTTGTGTTGGAAAGTACTCGTATTCTGTCAACAATGTGCTGCTTGATTGTCATCAGCGTTTACATTTTCAATGTCTGATGATAGATCCTTGTTTCATGAGCGAACTTTCGGACCTTTGTCGTGAAAGGGTTACCAGATTTTATACCGTCAATCACACACTGCCATCGGGACGCGCTTTGTCTCGCCCAGACAATTTTCTTGATCAGTTAATCCTCACAATGGGTACCATCCATTTTAGCCAGAATATAGGGCTTGGGAGGAACCTGAATGGTAATGTTTCTCCTTGTCCTTGAATCGCCATCGTCTTTGAAGGGATTCCTTGTTTCAACAGTTGGTCTTAATGTCGCTTCCTGCTTTTCGTCTGCGGCTTGTTCCTGAAGTGGTTGAGGATGTCTTTCGCGTGCATTTTTTGTTTGCGAAAAGTGTACAGCACGGTTTTTAACATCTGCTGTGAAAGGTAAGCAAGCTCCTGCTGTTTCTGTTACCATAGAGTGTGCATGCGCGCTATGTTACCTCTGCGGTTAGGGACAGTAGTGGCATCGTACCAATTGCACAAGTCTTCATCAAGAAGATCCGTCTACAAAGAACGTCGGTTGTCTCGCCGGTTCGTCATCGTGTTTTCATCTTGTTGAAAACCCAGAATTCTAGAACAATCGGAATGAGTTGCCGAACCAATTGCCGAATGCTCTGCGCGTTGAATTATTTTGAACCGCATCTACAGCTAGATTTGAGTTTTGAGTTTCCATATTTCTCCTACGAATAGCTAGAAGAAGGATTGCCTACCCCCGTAGAGCCTCGCCCGCGGCGGTTATAAAGATGATGTAAATATTCACGTACAAATAATTCATTTTTAATAAATTATTTGTTCATATTCATAATAGAAATCTTAAAGTACTTAGAAAACCACGTGTCAACAAGGGGGTGCTATGTATATCACGCGAATGTTTGCAATAAAAAATTCAATTCCCTCTCCTCTGTTGCAGAATTGAGTTTGCAGTTTGAGTGCTTACCCAATGGCCAGCCAATTCCCAGAGTTCCTCGTCGCAGACCTCCTTATTCTCCTGAGAGACATTCTTTCTCTCCTGCCGAACAGCCTCTCCGATGTAGGTCTAGGTCTCCTGGTGCAAGAAGTCATCTTCCTGCGCCGTCTAGTGATCTTTCTAGGAGGCTCCCTTCTCCTGACGGGAATGGATGTGGAATTGAAAATCTAAGATTTATCCGACTTACTTCCCTGAAGAATCACCACCTGATATTTGAATTACAAGTATACACGTTTCCTTCTGATAAGAAAATAAAATACTATGTATCACGAAATAACTACCAAGTTATTCCAACTCGAGAACACATAGTATTATCAACATCCGAAGGTGACGTCTTTGGGATTCTACAGAGTTTTGATGTTATTGTTGGAATCTATACAAATAAAAATCACCCCGCAGTTCACAAACGAGTGAAGATTAACATCCACAACAGTCAAGTTACCGAATTGTCATCAGATGTAGTAAGGGAAATTCCGTTAGGCATTAAATCAAAAATACCACGACATTATCTAGTAAAATATGTACATCCTGTCTTGGACCACAATGTCCAACTCCGTAATTTTGTTTAGGAAAATTTGTACCGGAAATATACCTGTGTTCGAAAGACGAAAGAAAAGCTTACATAAAATACGGAGGAACAATAAAAAATCTCTGTAATAAAGTACTCAATACTTTGAATCTTTCTCCAATGTCCCAGAAAGTATTTTGAGGACTTGAATAAGATTTCTCTGCATTCCTTTTTTCCTCTATCCTTCATTACTTTAGGCAATGTTTCCGATCATCTTCAGACTATATTTTTCTGGACCCTCGATCACCATAACCCGATTCTCTTAATCCCTGAGCCCTGTAATCTGTGAGTCTACAGACCTCAACGACTATACCCCAATTTTCTCAATGACTGATTTTCCGAACGTATAAAAATAGACTTGACGGTGAATGGGTCGAGGCTTAAGGGGTCTAGGGTTAGAGACTCGCAGAGTTGAGGAAATCGGGTTGTGGAGGTCTAGGGATATGGACTCGTAAGTTACTGGTCTCGAGGGTTAAGGAAATCAGGTTTAGGGGGTCTGCATAGCAGGTTACTGGTCTCGAGCATTGAGAAAATTGGGTTGTAGGGGTCTGGAGTCATTGCATAGCAGGTTACCGGGCTCGAGAATTAAGGAAACCGGGTTGTGGGGATCTAGGGTTATTGCATAGCAGGTTACTGGGCTTAAAGGTTAAGGAAATTGGGTTTTGGGTGTCTAGGGTTATAGACTCGCAGGTTACTAGTCTCGAGGATTGAGTAAATCGGGTTGTATGGATCTGGGGTTATTGCATAGCAGGTTACTGGGCTCCAAGGTTAAGGAAATTGGGTTGTGGGTGTCTAGGGTTATGGACTCGCAGGTTACTGGTCTCGAGGGTTAAGCAAATCAGGTTGTGGGGGTCTGGGGTTATTACATAGCAGGTTGCTGGTCTTGAGCATTAAGGGAATTGGGTTGTAGGTGTCTGAAGTTATTGCATAGCAGGTTACTGGGCTCGAGGATTAAGGAAACCGGGTTGTGGTGATCTGGGGTTATTGCATAGCTGGTCCTGGGCTCAAAGGTTAAGGAAATCGGGTTGTGGGTGTCTAGGGTTATTGACTCGCAGGTTACTAGTCTCGAGGATTGAGGAAATCGGGTTGTATGGATCTGGGGTTATTGCATAGCAGGTTTCTGGGCTCCAAGGTTAAGGAAATTGGTTTATGGGTGTCTAGGGTTATAGACTCGCAGGTTACTGTTCTCGAGGGTTAGGCAAATCAGGTTGTGGGGGTCTGGGGTTATTACATAGCAGGTCTCTGGTCTTGAGCATTAAGGGAATTGGGTTGTAGGTGTCTGAAGTTATTGCATGGCAGGTTACTGGGCTCGAGGATTAAGGAAACCGGGTTGTGGTGATCTGGGGTTATTGCATAGCTGGTCCTGGGCTCAAAGGTTAAGGAAATCGGGTTGTGGGTGTCTAGGGTTATTGACTCGCAGGTTACTAGTCTCGAGGATTGAGGAAATCGGGTTGTATGGATCTGGGGTTATTGCATAGCAGGTTACCGGGCTCGAGAATTAAGGAAACCGGGTTGTGGGGATCTAGGGTTATTGCATAGCAGGTTACTGGGCTTAAAGGTTAAGGAAATTGGGTTTTGGGTGTCTAGGGTTATAGACTCGCAGGTTACTAGTCTCGAGGATTGAGTAAATCGGGTTGTATGGATCTGGGGTTATTGCATAGCAGGTTACTGGGCTCCAAGGTTAAGGAAATTGGGTTGTGGGTGTCTAGGGTTATGGACTCGCAGGTTACTGGTCTCGAGGGTTAAGCAAATCAGGTTGTGGGGGTCTGGGGTTATTACATAGCAGGTTGCTGGTCTTGAGCATTAAGGGAATTGGGTTGTAGGTGTCTGAAGTTATTGCATAGCAGGTTACTGGGCTCGAGGATTAAGGAAACCGGGTTGTGGTGATCTGGGGTTATTGCATAGCTGGTCCTGGGCTCA
>WSXT02036351.1:0-13518 GCA_011762715.2 Neuroterus valhalla
GGAAAGGGGGGGGCAGGGGGGGGGGGGGGGGGCCCGCCTGGGGAGTGTATAAAAAATGAGGGGGGGGGCTTTTTTTTTTTTTTACACAACTCCTCGGGGGGGGGGGGGGGGGGAGGCTGTGAATGGTACTGGAAATAATGTAGGTGACACACCTTCCTTCTTTTCAAAGTCTTGTTAGAAGTCAAGGAAGCACCCCTGATTATAGAAATAATGTAGGTATCACTTGTTCCTTTTTTCCGAGTCTTGTGGGAGTGGAAGAAGGCAGCCCTGAGACTATTTATAGAAGTAATGTAAGTAGAATCCCTTCTTTTTCTGCAAATCTCATCGAAGGGGTGGTGGGAATAGTTATGGAAATAGTACAGGTAGCATTCCTTCCTATTTTTTCAAGTCTTGTTGGGAGGAAAGGTAGCACCCCTGTGACTGGTTATAGAAATAATGTACGTAGCATCCGATCCTTCTTTCACAGTCTTTAGGGGGTGGCAGGAGGCACCCCTGTGACTTGCTATAGGAATAATGTAGGTGGCATTTCTTCCTCTTTGCAAATCTTGTCGGGGTTGGGGGGGGGCTGTGACTGGTTATGGAAATAATGTAGGTGGCACCCGTTTCTTTTTTCCAAGTCTTTCGGGGGTGAAAGGAGGCACCCCTGTGACTTGGTATAGGGATAATGTAGGTGGCATTTCTTCCTTTTTGCAAATCTTGTCGGGGGGGAAGGGCACCCCTGTGACTGCTTATGGGAATAATCCAAGTGTCATTCCTTCCTTTTCCCAAGTCTTTCTCGGGGGAAGAAGGCATTCCTGTGACTGGTTATAGAAATATTGCAGGTGGCATCTCTTCCTCTTTTGAAAATCTTTTCGGAAGAGGGGCAGCCCCGTGATTGGTTATGGAAATAATGAAGGTAGCATCCCTTCTTTTTTTCCAGGTTTTATTGGGAGGAAAAGGAAAACCCCTGTGACTGGTTAGAGAAATAACATTGGTGGCATCCCTTTCTTTTTTTCCAAGTCTGGAGGGGTTGGAAGAAGGCATTCCTGTAACTGGTTATAGAATTAATGTAGATGCCATCTCTTCCTTTTTTTCCAATCTTTTTGTTAACAATTAGATTCATTATTTAATTTAATTAAAACACTGATATAATTAGAGTGTGTCTAATTAGTCGAAAAAATTCCCGAAGAAACTACTCTTATATGTCATCAATAAGGGAAAAGATCATTATGAATAGCGATCAATTCCCCAAGCTTTCATGTAAACTTCTAATCCCTAATTTGTTATTAATCATTAACCTAATGGAAAAATGCTCTAGACGTGAAAGTTTCTAGCATAAACTGACACTATTAAGCATCAAGATAGGAGAGGATATTTGTTAACAATAAATAAATGTTCAGACAATTAGCTTCCTTAGCTTGAAAGATTCAGAGCCTTATTTCGTTTGAAAATTAGACCAAAAGCTTAAAATTTTGGAAGAGAATGCAACTTTTAAGCGTTACCCCGGAGAGAATATGAATATAAATAATAATAAATTATTACACTTCTATCGCACCTATATTGCTCCACTTCTTCCTTAGAATTTTTACTAATAGAATTCGCAAAACGATAATATTGAGTAGAACAAATTAGTAATATCCCATTTCCCACTTATGGGATTTCTAGACTACTTCAATGGTCATCGTGCTCCGAGCATAGGGGAGCTGAAGGAGAAAGATAACAGGATTTCTTGAAAACAACAACAGCAACATTTTTCTTGTAATTGGGTGAGGTGGGTGAGTGAGATAAGGGCAAGTACAAGGATAATTATAAGGGTTTGCTTCCACGACTAGTAAGCACACAAATAAGCACTTCCCGGACAGGTAGAAGCATTCCAGAGTGGAACGCGACCGAGCACCATTAGGGCAAACAGGCAAGCCCAGAGTGCACTATAATCAGGGACACGAGCTTAAACCGAATTAAACCACAAGGTTAAGTGCACTCTTCCTCGACCCAAGCCAGGAGCGAGGAAAAGAAACAATGAGAATCTGAAAAAGAGAAAGGGTAGCAAGAATCTGTAGGAAACTGTGATAGGAGCCAGATTCTGAAGGAATGGCTACAGGTGTAATGACCTACAAGAAGGAGGACCTGAGAAGAAATCTGCATAAAAAGTGACTTAGAAATCCTTAAATCTCTTGAAATGTCTTGTTCTATCTTGAAGTACTTTGAACCATCTTGGAATATGCTTAAGTACTCTGAAATATTTTGAAATATCTGAGATATCCTATAGTGGCTTGAACAATCATGAAGTATTTCGAAATATCCTGAAGTATCACAAGTACATTGGAATATTCCTAAGTCTCCTGAAATATCCCTTAGTATTCCGAAGTACGTTAAAATATCTTGAAGTACTTCGAAACATCTTGAAATATCCTAAAGTACCATGAAATATTTTGGAATATGTGAGATGTCCTATAGTGTCTTGAACAATCATGAAGTATCTTCAAATACCCTTCAGTATCTTGAGATATAATGAGGTACCTTGAAATATTCTGAGGTGGCTTGAAGTACGTGAAATATCCTCAAGTACATTGAAATATTCCTAAGTCTTCTGAAATATCCCTCAGTATTCGGAAGTACCTTGAAGTCTTCTAAAGTACCTTGAAATATCTTGATCGACTTCGAAATAAATTTAAAAATCCTGAAATGTCGTAAAATATTTTGAAGTACGTGATGTATCTTGAAGTATGTGAAATATCCTTAAGTCCCGTGAAATGTCTTAGAGTACTTGAAACATGTGGAGTATTTCGAAGTATTTAAATATCCTGCTGTTCATTGAAATATCCCTTAGTACACTGAGAGATCACCTAGTATCTCGAAGTACCTTAAAATATCTCGAAGAAATTCAAAGTTCCCCGAAAGATCTTGGAATATCTGAAAGTATACAAAATTTCTTGAAATAGATAAAATATCCTGAAGTATATTGCAATATTCCTAAGTATCCTAAAATATCCCTTAGTATTCTAAAATACGTTGAAATATCTTGAAGTACTCCGAAACATTTCGAAATACCCCAAAGTACCCTGACACATTTTGAAGTATATGAAATCTTCTACAGTGGTTCAAAAAATCATAAATTATCTTGAAATACCCTAAGTATCTTGAGATATCATGATGTACTCTGAAATATTCTGAAGTGACTTGAAGTACGTGAAATATCCTAAAGTACTTGGGAAGGTACTCAAGTCCCTCAAAATATGTTGAATTACATAAGAACAACTCGAAATATTTTTCAGTATCCTGAAGTACCTTGAAACATCTTGTAGCAACTCTAGAGATCCTTAAGTTCCTTGAAATATTTTGAAACATGTGGAGTATTTTAAAGTATGTAAACATCCTAAAGAACATTGAAATATCCCTAAGTACCCTGAGATACCACTTAGTATCTTGAAGTACCTCAAAATATCTCGAATAAATCCAAAGTTTCCCGAAGGATCTTGGAATATCTGAAAGTGTACAAAGTTTCTTGAAATATACAAAATATCCTGAAGTACATTGGAAAATTCCTGATTTTCCTGAAATATGCCTTAGTATTCTGAAATACGTTGAAATGTCTTGAAGTACTTCGAAACATCTTGAAATATCCTTAAGTACCCTGAAATATTTTGAGGTATGTAAGATATCCTACAGTGGCTTGAACAATCATGAAGTATCTTGAAATGCCCTGAAGTACCTTTAGATAGCATAATGTACCTTGTAATATTCTGAAGTGACTTGAAGTACCTGAAATATCCTCAAGTACATTGAAATATTCCTGAGTCTTCTGAAATATCTCTCAGTATTCTGAAGTACCTTAAAGTATTATGAAGTACCTTGACGTATTATGAAGTACCTTAAAGTATTCTGAGGTACCTTGAAATATCTTGATTGGTACTTGGGAAGGTACTCAAGACCCTAAAAATATGTTGAATTACACTAGAGTATCTCAGAATGTTTTTCAGTATCCTGAAGTAACTTGAAAGATCTTGTAGCACTTCGAGAGATACTTCAGTTCCTTGAAATATTTTGAAACATGTGGAGTATTGCAAATTATTCAAATATCCTGAAGTACACTGAAATATCCTTCAGTACACTGAGAAATCACTAAGTATCTTGAAGTACCTTAAAATATCTCGAAGAAATTCAAAGTATCCTGAAGGACCTTGGAATATCTTCAAAACATCTTCAAAAATCTTGAAATATTAATTATCTGAAAGTATATTGAAATATTCTGAAGTACTTCGAAATATTACAAAGGACCTTGAAAAATCTTGCAGTTCGTGAAATATTCTGAAGAACCACGAAATATTATGAATTATCCTGATCTATCTCGAAATATTTTGGAGCATCCTGAACTACCTTTAAATATCTTGAAGTGCTTTGAAAAATCCCGACTAACCTTAAAATATCTTGGAGTATATTAAAAAATCTTCAAATTTTTATAAATCTGTGGAGTATTTCGGTGTTTGTTGAATTTTCTGAAGTTCCTTGATATATCATGAAGTATCTTGAAATATCATGAAGTATCTTAAAATATCCTCAAGTATTTTGAAGTATGCGATCTCTCCTCAAGTACATTGAAATATCCCTTAGTACCCTGAAATATCCCCGAGTATCCTGAAGTACCTTGAAATATCACAAAGTACTCGAAATACCTTCAAGTATGTGAATCATCGTGAAGTATCTTGAAATATCGTAAAGTACCTCGAAATATCTTGAAGTACGTGAATTATTCTGAAGTACTTTGGAATATCATGAAGTACCTTGAAATATCCTAAAGTATCTTGAAAAATTTGAAATATATTAAGTACCTTGCTTAAAGTACGTAGAATATCCTGGAGAACTTCGAAATATAATAAATTATCCCTAAGTATCGCGGAACATCTTGAAGCATCCTAAACAACCTTTTAATATTGTAAAGTTTTTCGGAAAATTTCAAAGGACATTGCAACATCTTGGAATATGGGAGAAAATCTTCGAATTCTTTGAAGTATGACAAGTATCTTGAGTTTTCCTAATATTCTGAAGCACCTTGATATAACATTTAGTATCTTAAAATACCTCAAAGTATCTCGGAATATCATTAAGTATCCGGAAATATCCTAAAGTACCTTGAAGTATGTGAACTATCCTGATGTACACTCAAATATTCAAAGTACCTTGGAATGCCTTGAATTATCTTGAAATATTATGAAGTACCCTGAAGTTATATTTTTGAGTACGTGATATATTTTGAAGTATGTGAAATATCCGTAAAGGCCTTGAAATATCTTGGAGCATTCCGAAAGATTCCTAAGTTCCTTGAAATATATCGAAGTTTCTTGAGAAATTTTAAAGCATGTGGAGTATTTTGAAGTATGTAAATATCCTGAAGTACATTGAAATATCCTTAAGTAGCCTGAAATATCCTTAATTATTCTGGAATACCTTGAAATATCCTGAAGAAATTCAAAGTATCCCAGAGAACCTTAAAATAATAATGTTGAAATATCCTAAATAATCTTGAAATACTTCGGAGTATATGAATTTATCTGGAGGTTCATTGACACATTCTAAAGTACCTTGGAATATCTTGAAATATCTTGAAGAATTATGAAATAATTCGAAGAATGCGGAATCCTTTCAAGTGCGTGAAGTATCCTAAAGTGAATTAAAATATCCTGAAGTACATTTAGATATTCCTAAGTGTCTGAAATAATCCTTCGTACTTTGAGGTACTTTGAAATATCTTGAATAACTCCGAAATATCTTGACATTATCCCAAAGCATCTTGATATACTTTGAAGTGTCCTGAAGTACCTCGAAATATCTTTAAACACTTCGAAAGATACAAAAGTTCCTTGAATATCCGAAAAGACCTTGGAATATCTTGAAATATCCAGAAGAATATTGAAAAATATTGAAGTATATTCATTATCTGAAAGTACATTGAATTATTCTGGAGTACGTTGAAATATCTTGAAGTTTGTGAATTATCATACAGTACCTTTTGATATCCCAAATTACCTTGACATATCTTGAAGTATATAAATTATTCTGAATTACTCCAGAATATTCCGAAGCATCGTCAAATATACCGAAAAGTATCCTGAAATACGCTGAAATATCTTGCAATACTTGGAAACATTTCGAAACATCCTAGAGTACCTTGAAATTTTTTGAAGTATATAATGTATCTTGAAAAATGTGAAATATCCTGAAGCGGCTTGAAAAATCATGAAGTATCTCGAAGTACCCTGAAGTTCCTTATCTTCATGCACTTCGAAAGATACTACAATTCCTTGAAATGCACTGAAGTTTCCTAAATATTATAAATTACCCCGAAATATTTCAAAATGTTTTGAAGTATCTCGAAGTACTTTGGAATCTCTTGAGGCACATTCAGAGATCGTAAAGTCTCTTGAATATCTTGAAATATCCTGAAGTATCTTGGAATATCTCGAGGTATGTGAAGTTTCTTAAAATTTGTACAATTTTTCGAAGTTCATGGAAATATCCCGCAGTATCCAAAAGTCCCTTAGAATATCTTGAAACTGTTTCAAATATCTTGAAGTACTTCGAAATATCTTGAAATATCCTAGAGTACCTTAAATTATCCTGAAGAAACTTAAAGTACGTGGAATATCCTAAGTATGTGGAGTGTCTTGAAGAATGTGACATATCCTGAAGTACCTTTATATATTCTGGAGTGCCTTGGAATCCCTTGATGCACTTGATAAAATCCAATAATTCTTTGAAATATCTTCAAATATCCTGAAGTATCTTAGAACATTTTGAAGCATATTTGAGCATTTAAAATTATACTCATTATCCTGAAGTACACTGGAATATCCTTCAGTACGTGGAAATATCCCTTAGTTTTCTGGAATATCTCTGAGTATCCTGGATAAACTTAAAACATCTTAAAGCACTCCGAAGTATTCTAAAGGACATCAAAATATAGTTGTTAAAATTCTTCAAGAATTTTGAGATAATTCAAAGTATGTGAAATCCTTTCAAGTACGTTAAGTATCCTAAAGTGAAATAAAATATTCTGAATTACATTGAAATACCTCTAAATGCCCTTAAATATCCCTGATTATCCTTAAATACCTCAAAATATCTTGGATAAATTCTAAGTATTCCAAAAGACCTTGAAATATCTTTAAAATATCTTGGAGAATTCTGAAATATTAATTATCTGAAAGTACATTAAAATATTCTGAAGTACCTTGAAATGTCTCAAAGTTCGTGAATCAGCCTAAAGTACTTTGGAATATTGTAAAGCGTCTTGAAATATTTTGAAACCTATAAATTATCTTGAAGTACTTGGAGAAATCTCGAAGGACATTAAAATATTTCGGAATATATTGGAGAATCTTCCAATTTTTTGAAATATGTGAAGTATCTAGGAGTTTTTTCTCAATATTCTGGACAACTTTGATGTATGATGAAGTATCTTGAAATGTCTTGAAGTAACTTGGAATATCATAAAGTATTCTAAAGTATCCTGAAGTATCTTGAAGTATGTTAACTATCCTGAAGTACATTGGAATATTTCTTAGTTCCCTGAAATATTTCTGAGTATTCTAAAATACCCTTAAATATCTTAAAGGAATATAAAGTATCCCGAAAAACCCCGAAATATCCTAAAATAGCCTGAAAAATCATGAAATTTTTTGAAGCTTGTTGATTATCTGAAATTACATTGAAATATTCTGAAGTACCTTGAAATACCCCAAATCACCATGAAATATCACGCATCATCCTAATGTATCTCGGAATATTTTTTAGTATCCAAAACTACCTTCAAATATCTTGAAGTACTTCGAAAAATCTCAATGGACTTCAAAATATCTTGAAATATATTGGAAAATCTTCAAATTTTCAAAAATCTGTGAAGTATTTCGGAGTTTAAAGAATATTCTAAAACACCTTGATATATCATGGAGGATCTTGAAATACCACTAAGTATCTTAGAATATCCGGAAGTACCTTACAATATCTTGAAGAAATTTAGATGTTCCCAAGGGATCTTGGAAATCCCTAAAATATCCTGGAGCATCTCGGAATTTTTTGCAGTATGTGGATTATTCGAAATTAGATTGAAATATTTTTGAGTAACTTTGAATATTTAGGAGTTTTTTTTTAATATTCCGAAGCACCTTGATATATCATGGAGTATCCTTAAATATCGCAGAGTATCTTAAAATATCCTGAAGTACCATGATGTATTATAAACTGCACTGAAGTACATTGGATTATCCCTAAGTACCCTGAGATATCCCTGAATATCCTAGAGTACCTTACAATATCTTAAACAAATTCAGAGGTCCTCAAAGGATTTCGGAAAATCCTGAAATATCCTGGAGTATCTCCAAATATGTTGCAGTCTGTGGATTATCTGAAATTAGATTTGAATATTCTGGAATATCTTCGAATATCTTGAAGTTTGCGAATCATCAAGAAGTACTTCGAAACATGGTGAAGTAACTTGGAATGTCCCGAAGTACCTTGAAATATCTTTAGGTATGTGAATGATCCTAAAGAACCTTCTAAACCACGTTTGAATATCTTGAAGTACTTTGGAAAATTTCGAAAGACCTTGGAAAAATGTCTTGAGTTTTCTAAATATTCTGAAGTACCTAGATGTATCATAAAGTATCTTGAAATATCTCCAAAGAGCTCGGTATATCATGAAATACCCTGAAGATCATGGAGTACACTAGAATTTTCGAAGTGCCTTGGAATAACTTGAATGATCTTGAAATATTTCGAAGTACCCTGAAGTTTCTGAAAATATTTTGCATTATATCGAAGTACCTTAAAACGTCTCAAAATATCCTGGAGAATCTTTAAATAATTGGAAGTATCTAAAATCCCTTCAAGTACATGAAATATCCTAAAGTGCACTAAAATATCCTGAAGTACCCCAGAAAACAATGGAAATCTCGGAATACTTTGAAAAATCCTAAAGGAGTTCGAAAGATCTTAAAGTACCCTGAAGTATCTTGAAATATTTGGAAGTATGTGAAGTATCTTATAGTATGTAAAATATCTTGAAGTAGATCCAAATATTCCTAAGCCTTCTGGAATGTCCCTAAGTATTCTGAAGTACCTTGAAATTTCTTGAATTACTTCGAAATATCATAAAATATCCTGACATTCCCTAAAATATTTTGAAGTGCGTGATGTATATTGAAGTATGTGAAATATCCTAAAGTACCTTGAAATATCTTGGAGCACTTATATGCTAAAATTCCTCAAAATATCTTGAAATATACTAGATTATCTTGGAATATTTTGAAGTATCCGAAAGTGCCTCGAAATAAACGAAAGTACCTTGAATTATCCTGAAGTTTCTTGAAATATTTTGAAGTATGTGAATATCTTATAATTAATTGGAATATCCCTCAGTACCCTAAACTATCCCTGAGTATCCTGAAGTTCCTTGAAATATCTTGAGGAAATATAAGGTATCCAAAAGGACCTTGGGATATCTTAAAAATATCTTCCAGAATCTTGAAATATCAATTATTTGGAAGTATATTGAGATAATAATTATCTGAAAGTATATTGAAATATTCTAAAGTACCTTGAAATTTCACAAAGTACCTGGAAATATCTTGAAATACGTGAATTATCCTGAAGTACTTTGAAAGATTCTTAAGTGTCTTTAAATATTTTGGAGTGAATAAATTATCTTAAAGCACGTAAAATATCCTGAAAGACCTCGAATTATCATGAATTATCCTGGTCTATCTCGAAATATTTTGGAGCGTCCTAAACTACCGTTAAATATCTTGGAGTACTCTGAAAAATCTCGATGCACTCTAAATATCTTGGAATATGAAAAAAATATTCAAAATTTCTAAAATTGTGAAGTATTTCAGGGTTCGTTAAATTTTCTGAAGTACCTTGATATTTCATGAAGTATCTTAAAATCTCCTGAAGTACCTAGAAGTATGTGATCTATCCTGAAGTACTACATTGAAATATCCCTTAGTATCCTGAAATATCCCTGAATATCCTAAAATATCTTTATATATCGAAGTGTTCTGAAGTTCCTTGGAATATCTTGAAGTATGCAAATTATCATGGAGTACTTTGACATATTATATATACCTTGGAATATCCTAAAGTACCTTCAAATATTTTGAAGTATGTGCATCATCTTGAAGTACTTTGAAATATCATGAATCAACCTGATGTATCTTGGAATTCGCTGAATTTCCTGAAGTTCCTTGATGTATCACGAAGTATCTTAAGATACTTCAAAGTATATTGAAATACCTCAAAGGATCTTAAAATACTTCAAAGTATTTTGAAATATCAGAAAAAATCTTGAAATATCCTGGAGTACCTTAAGTATGTGAATTATTCTGAAGTACAGTTAGATGTTCAAAGTACCTTGAAGTATGTGAAATATTCTTAAGTACATTAAAGTATTCAAAGGACCTTGAAATACCTTAAATTATCCTGAAATATTCTGAAGTACCTTGAAGTATGTGAAATATTCAATACCTTGGAGTACCTTGAATTGAGTTGAAAATTACCTTTTTTGTTATACTGCATAATTATTGAGTAAAATCATGTTTCATTCTTAAAAATTTGTATTCTTAAAAAAATTGTATTCTAGTAAACCCCTTCGTGATATAACAGTAACAATAACGAACTTAAAACTCATTGTGAGCCAAGCGTGGTTTCCGAATAGTACAAAAATAAATAAAAACTGTTATTCTGTCACTGAAACAGTAAATAGTCTGTCACAATGGTAATTTTCCACCTGGGCAGTTACAAGAGTGTCGGTAAAAATTGTGCGGGAAACAGGTGCTTGGAGGTTAGACCTGGTATTACGCATACCAGACACGCAGGTTGTACGTGACCTTGACTCTAGGTCACGTACCTGCCAATTAGAGAGCAGTAGCGGATGTTGTCTTGCATGCGCCATATCCAAGAAGGTGCAGTCTGGGTCCAATAATCACTTTGTCAGCACGAGAGAAAAAAGTCTCATTCTCACGAACATCATCACGAAATGTTTATTCAGTTAAAAACAATCATTACTCCTCACGAACGTGCTCATACTCCGTGGGCGGTCGCGCAGTACCCTTGAATACGGAAAATAACAACTAACCTCTTATTCGGGAGCAATTGCTGCAGGTCAGATTTAATTTCGCAGCAGACAGAATTCGAAGGAATGATGACGCATTGACTGGAAAATTATCAGGTTGTGAGAGTGATGTAATTGATTCTGATCGAAAACGCGCAGGAAAATTGTACGAAAATTAAATGTCGGTGGATAAATTCATTTTTTGAATAATAAGAGCACTGGCAGCAGCACTCAGCTGTTGCCTTCTCGAATCGTCGAGATCTTGAATGTCAAGCATAGGGGCGCGGTTGAAGCTCGGATGGGTGACCTTCCAAATGTTTTGCTGAAGCGTCTTCTCAGTACGTTTAACTACTGTCCTAACAGATTTTCTTTTTGGGTTGAAAATCCACTTTTTGTGAGGAATTTTTGTTATCCGGAGAAATCACCTTTTTTTGTAAATTTGTGTTTTTATCAAACTGATCTTCTTGGTAAAGAATTCAATTTTCCTGTTGAGTATTTTTCTTTTTTGGTTGGAAATGATTTTTTTATTTGAATTCCAATCACTTCAATGGGAAGTTTAACTGTTAGGTCGAAACTCTAACAATTTTGTTCGAAGGTTTTTCCAAAATTCAACTGTTTTTTCGTTAATTTATCTCTTGAATTGAACAATTATCTTTTTGGGTTAAAAAAATCAATTCTTGCTTATTCATTTTGTTTTAAATGAAACTTATTTTCCTATAAAATTGGCATTCCTGCAGAAAACTATTCTTCCTATTACAAATGAACCTTTTTGTTGTAAATTAAAACAAATTTTTTTCGAAAGTCGTCCTCGTTTTTTAAATTCCTTATATGTTCTCCAAAATTAGTATTTTTTGGTTGAAAATAGCTTTTTTTGTGGGTGATTTTTATCATTCAGAAGAATAGCCTATTTTGTTGGAAATTTGTATTTTTTGAAAAAAAATTCTTGGTGGAAAATGCAACAATTTTATTTGAACTCATCCTTTAATGTGAAAAATGCAATCTTCTTGCAAAAAAATTATCTTTTCCGACCTAAATATCAACTTTTCCAGAAATTTTTTTTTCTTATCCAATGAAACAATGTATTTCGTTGAAAAATTATTTTTTTTCAAATTTTTTTTCATGGTCGCGAATTCTGCAATTTTTGTCGAAAGTCATCCTATATGTCACAGAATTCAAGTGTTATTGGAAATTTGGCTTTTTAGGTTGAAAATTATTATTTTTCAATTATTTTATTCATTTTAGACGGCAATTCGACTATTCGGTTGAAAATTCAAACAATTTTTGAAAAGTCATCCTTTTTCTAACCAAATTCAACTGTCTTGTTGAAAATTTATCTTTTTGGGTTGAAAATAATTATTTCTTCTTAATTTTATTCATTCTAGAAGCCATTCCAACCATCCGGTTAAAAATTCACCAAATTTGTTGTAAAGTCATACTTTTTCTAACCAAATTCAATTGTCTTTTTGAAAATTTATCTTTTTGGGTTGGATATAATTTTTTTAAAAGTTTTAATCATATTAGGAGGTGATTCAACCATTCGATGGAAGATTCAATAATTTTGTTGAGAAATCATCCTTTTTCTAACCAAATTCAGTTGTCTTGTTGAAAATTTGTCTTTTTCGGTTGAAAATAACTATTTTTTCAAATTTTGATTAATTAAGGGCACAATTTAGCTCTTTGATTGTCATTAAGGGGCAGAATTCAACTATTTGGTTGGAAATTCACGAAATTTGTTAAGAAGTCATCCCTTTTCCAACCCAATCCGATTGCCTTGTTTAAAACTTGTCTTTTTGTGTTGAATTTTTTTTTCTAAGTTATAATCATATTGGGAGACAATTCAACAATTCGATTGGAAATTCACCAATTTTGTTGAGAAGTTATCCGTCTTATAACGAATTTTAATTTTTTTGTCAATAATTTATCCTTTTGGGTTCAAAATTTTTTTTTTCAAATTTCAATCATATAAGGAGGGGATTCAAACATTCGGTTTTAAATTCACCAATTATTATTGGGTGTTATCCTTTTTCTAACCAAATTCAATTATCTTTTCAGAATTTGTCTTTTTAGGTTAAAAATAATTTTTTCCAAATTTCAATCATATTAGGAGGCGGTTCAAACATTCTGTTAGAAATTCACCAATTTTGTTGAGAAGTTATCCTTTTTATAATGAAATTCAGTTGTTTTGTTGGAAATTTATCTTTTTGGGTTGAAAATATTTTTTTGTCAAATTTCAATTACATTAGGAAGAGATTTAAACATTCGGTTTTAAATTCACAAATTTTTTTCTGGAAGTTATCCTTTTTCTAACCAAATTTAATTGTCTTTCTAAAATTTGTCTTTTTTGGTTAAAAATATTTTTTTTTCAAATTTCAATTATATTAGAAGGCGATTCGAACATTCGGTTGGAAATTCACCAATTTTGTTGAGAAGTT
>WSXT02036362.1:0-13517 GCA_011762715.2 Neuroterus valhalla
AACAACTTTTTTACCAGCTCTCATTATTTTATGCTCCACTGGTCGACAACAAAATATTTACCATCTTCTCATTATTTTTGTTACAAATACCTTCGTAACACACTAACACTTTCATAGTTTTCAAAATAACGGCATGCATTTCATTGATTCATTCACTGACCGCAAGGGAAAGAGATTAAAAAAACGATTAATTTGTATTTTAAACTTCAAGAGAAAATATTTTAAAAAATACTATCAACTAGAAACTATTGTTCTGTATTTCATTTCGATGAAATTTGTTATCCGTACAATTTGTAAAAAGCATGCCTTGAAAATTAAGAAAAGGTTAGGGGGGATATTTCAAGATATTTTCTCCCCACTGGCCAAAAAACACCATGCAAAAAACTTTCTTTTTGAGGAATGGAATTTTTAATTTATAATTTAAAAAGACGAATTTTATTAATGCAAACCAAATTTACAAAAATATATTTTTTTTAGTAAATAAGAAGGCAAAACCACTGAAAATACAAAACATTTGGCATTTCCATATGATTCTTATCTTCAATCGAGTTGCAATTTGTTACTGCAGCTTGAATTGGCATTTTTCAATCATGCCCCTATTTGCAACTTTAATCATTTTTTTTCAAGATGGAAAAAATTATGTGAATAAAAATTATAATATTTGAAATTTGAACAAGTTCCTGATCACCTATTGGGTTGCGAACTCAACTCTACATACGTAGCATTAAATAAGACAGTTTCAACCACTTTGCAAAATTATTCCGTTTTTTCTCACTGAGCCATATAATAAAAAATATTGAGAATCAACAAATATAAAGAACTGTATGAATTGTATGAACAATGTGGTTTCAAATCTCGCGTTTAGTTCTACACAATAATTTGAATCATCATGCAAGTTCGCAACTTTATTAGGATTTTTTCCTGAAAGTAATTATCAAAACTTCAATTAAGCCATGAATAAAAATGTTCTGGACCCTCCAGTTGGTTGCAAATTTAACTATTCATCTGCTCCAACTAATCTTCTCTGAAATTTCAAGTTTTTAATAACTCCGATTGATGGTGACGAAAAGTTTTTGGTCTGCGGCTCTTGTGAAGAAAGTCATGTGAAAAAATAGCAGCCTTTGCTTTCACCAGCAAAATAAAACGGGGGTCGTAAAAAAGTTGCAAGCTGCCTTCTCATAAAACGTGACCAACAGTAGCAGTCACCCTTCGCTCTAAATGACACCTACCCTCCCTGTTCATTGCCTCTGTGCGTAAAACCGGCAACCCTTTTTTTCAACGTGTTTCTCTCGTTAGTGGCAATGCTTGAGCTATATCCCATTTTCATTCCCAAGGCTGGGGAATTTCAAGGCTTCGAATCCAATTCAATTTTTTATGGGAATTCCCTCTGTACAGCAAACTTCTATTTAGAAAGTTAGCAGGATAAATGGTTCTGGTTCTGAAGTAGTTAACTATATCCATGATCTCACCTCTGTTCTACGAATTTCCGTAACGTCATGCATCATATTATCTTATCGTCATTACTTGGAAAACTGCTTTTTTGTAAAAAATTTCTATAGAAAATTAGTCAAAGTACGGACGGGGCATAATTCGGAGATTGGAAGAGCATTAAAGGAGAAACTGTAGGGAGAAAGTCCGGTGATGCTTGGTGTATTAAAATAGAAGAAAGCAAATATACTGATAGAAGCCAGCACGGAAAAAAATGAAAGCACTGAGTTATTCGGAATAAGGAATGCTGATGGTGAAATGGTATAGGATTCGGAAAAAGTTAAAGATTGTATGATTGATGTTTTCGAGGAGCATGAAGGTGAAATCATGGATCATAACAAACGTGACGCACACAAGGATAAGCTAAATCATCCCGATGTAGGCGATGGAATAGAAATCGGTATAGGCGATATTATTCTCGTAATTGGAAAACTTAAGAATAGTAAGTCCACCGGTGTGGATGGCATTACTTTCGAAATGCTTAGGAGCGCAGACAGATATACCTGTGCTTCGTCAGAATTATGTTGAGTGCCAAAATGGAATAAGGTTACAACACGAAATTCCTCTCAGATATGGAGGAAAAGAAATGAGGTTGTTGTATAATAATTAAACATAGAAGAGATGTCAGTCAAATATCGAATTCCTATCGGCATAAGAAGGCGGGAGGGGGTAACAATATAGTGAACAATCATGACAGAGTGATTGGTCACGGAAGTGTGATTCTCAACAACTCAAACTCCCTTCCCTATCTGAAGAGGGGGGGGGGGGGGCAAACTGAACGAACACAGAAGAGCTATTGGTCAAAAAAGAGTCATTAGGCACAAGAAAGTAATCAGTCACAGAAAAGTAATAGCTTACCACGCAAACTTCCTTCTTCAACCAAATATGCAAATAGGGAAGCAGGGGTTTCTCTCAAATTTGAAGGGAAAGAGAAGAGGCTGTAGCAGAATAATCAATCATAGAAGAGATGTTGGTCTAATCTCGAATCCTAATCGTCATAAGATGAGGAACTCAAACTACCATTTTGTTCGAAAAGGGGGGGGGGGGCGTATAATGACCGATCACAAGAGAGTGATTAGTCATAAAAGAGTGATTGGATACAAAAACGTAATCAGTCACGAAAGAGCGGCTGGCTACTACTCAAGCCTCCTTCTCCTATCAAATATAAAAATAGGGAATAAGGGGGTCCAGCATTGTGCTGGATCACAAAACAGGGGTCGTTCATAGAAGAAAAAAAAATTACAACACGAAACCCGCGCCAGATTTGAAGGGAGAGAGAAGGAAAAAAAGTAATCAGTCACATCGCAAACTCCTATCGTCATAAGAGGATGAGAGGAGGTAAAAATATAGTCTACAATCATGAAAGAATGATTGGTCACGGAAGAATGATTGTTAACAACTCAAGTCCCTTTCCAATTTGAAGGAGAAATGGGGGAGGGGGTGGGGGGTGGAATATACTGAAGTTTTACGAAAAAGTGATCAGTCACAAAAGAGTGATTAGACACAAAAAGTGATCAGTCACAGAAGAGTGATAGCTTATCACTAAAACTTCCTTCTTCAATCAAATGTGAAAATAGGGAAGCACGGGGTCCGGCATTATAATGGATCACAAAGCAGGGATTGGTTACAGGAGAAAGCAAGGTTACAACACGGAATTTCTCGCATATTTTAAGGGAAAAAGGAGGGTTTGTAGAATGATAATCAGTTATACAAGATTCGTTAGTCACGTCCCGAACTTTTATCGACACAAGATGAGGAGAGGGGTTGATAGTGAACAATCATGAAAGAGTAATTTTCAACAACTCAAACTACCATTTTATTTGAAGAGGAAGAGAAAGGAGACGTATACTGACAGACCACTGAAGAATGGTTAGTCACAAAAGGGTAATCAGATACAAAAAAGTAATCAGTCACGGAAGAGTGATTGGCTCCTATTTAGGCCTCATTTTGGGCATCATTTTGAAAATGATGGATATCAAAATTTTGTAGTTCAGAGGTTATCTCCCAAAAGGTCACAATATGAATCCCATCAGAGATTTCCACAATCCCATGGAATTTCTCCAATTAATTATTTTTGGAATTGAGCAAAACTGATTTGCTAACTATGTACAGTTAATGAATGATGTTGGGAAATAATCATGTTCGAAACCTCTGACTTTCCGGATTCCGCAGGAAAAAGTAACAAGCTTTTGAAAAAAAATTATTTCTCGAATCTATACAATTTTGGAAGCAATGATGTTATTGATAGAATGATTCATAAAATCATATTATATAGATTAGGAAGCAGATTTGATTCAAATATATACTTCTTATGTTCATAGTTTTTCATTCGTGGTGTGGTATAGAGAAATTAACCCCTGGGACGGGCAGTCCTGGAGAAAACTTACTGTTTTTTGTTTTAGTATGTACTTCAGGGTTGTCTGTGTAAATAGTTTGAGGTCTCACGGAAAAGTGTTAATCCCGAGCTCGAGACGCGCTTTATTTATTTTGACTGCAGGAGGGAATTTCACCGGATTGATACGCATCCGCCGCAAGCGAGGAATGTATTGGTAAGAATCCCATCAAAGATGATGCCGGATGGGAGTCATATGTGATTGAATGGTACTCGTCAAGTGACAAGTGATTGATACTCAGAGCAAAAGAATACGTGTTGTCTTGTTTTCTTCGAAAAACAGAGTATTCTGAATGCGGATGGTTCTGTGATTCGGAGCTGAGCTGTTTCATCCGAAATAAATTGATTTTCTTCTGAGTAGTTTTATCATCACAATCCAAAAATCACAATCTTTCTGCAATATTAGAAAGATTTAACATTAAATATAATATCCTAATCTGCAATACTTTACGAATAATAAAATAAGATCTCTAATAATGCAAGCTTCTTGTCAGATAGTTTTCATATCTCTTTATAATTCTCAATGAGTCCGTAAAATTTAAACTTAAGTGTCTGCCCTGGTCAACGACTCAATTTTTTCCTCAGTTTTTCTCCACTTTCAATATTGTGAAACAACAAAGTTGTTGTCAAACAACGCAGAACGAAAATTTTCGAACTAAAATTCATGCATTTTGGTGGAGATATGCAAGTGATTGAAAATTGGATTAAACTACAATCTTTACAGATTGCGATGCATTGTTTTTCATGGTGAAAATAAATTCTCAATAGGGTTGAGGATTGTGAATTGGAATTTTCATTTTAGTTTTTTGTTTGTTTGCAATCAATTAAACTTGATGTGATTGCGTAAAAGATGGACAGTTGATGGGTGCTGAATATTGAGTTACATCCGGCACGTTCCGGATTGATTTCTGGTCGCAAAAGCTTTCGCGTTCTTTTAAGAGGAGCGCAAAAAGTCCTGATTACTTTTCGATCCGAAGTACGTGGATCGAATGATATTTCAACACGCGTCTCACAGGCTTACTTGCATGAGAAAGCTCCTTCTGTTGATTGAAGGACCAAAATCTCTGAGATAAAGGATCCTACAGTCTCGATAAACTGGGTGTCGGATATAGGAACTTGCATACCTAAATTACATTACAATTTTGAAAAATCGTTCAAGGTAAAGCTGAATGTTATTCCGAGGCTTGGCTCATTATTAATTAAGATCATATGATTTCAAGAAATAACTGCTGTTTTATTTCCTTTTTTTTGCAAATTATTCTGTCTTCGAGCCCGGATTTCAGAAAACCAACATTCAATTGCTTCAAATGTCTTATTGAAATTTTTATCATCCTCAACATTTCTACACATCCAATTTCAAATGTTTAAATTTTGGCAGTTTTGATCCTCAAATGTTAGATTCATGAAATCTGTCAAATTTAGAATAGGGCAGTCTTTATTACCATATTTTTGGGAAATTTCATTCTCAATGCCCGAAATTATAATCTGTTACTATTTAAAGCTTGAATATCAGCTTGAATTTGGGAATAGTAGATTTAAACTGTCTTGATCCCTAATTTTCAAATCAAAAACGTTTGCACTCTATATACGTTTCAATACAATAAAATGGTAACGATGATTCTATTTTTTAATATTTATAACGATATTCATTTCACAATCTCCAATGGGCTAAATTTTGGATGCAATAAACTTCTTGTCTCGAATGTTCTTATCTCAGAAAGTTTCAATTTCACTGCTTCAACCTGATCGCCGGACCTCCTGATGAGCGAGGGTCGGTGGCAGCCGTCGAAAAGCTCGGAGGCGAGAGGAGAAGACGCGTGATGGGCGCAACCCAAAAAGGTGACATTATGCGAGTTTCTACACTTCGACTAACCTGGGTTTATCTAAAAAATATTTATAACCCATTTTCGAAACATTTCTGGGCAAGGTAAATTTTGAGAACCTTTGAGGAGTATCCTTACAAAACCTTCGAGGTTAGTTTGTTTTCTGAACTGTCAAACGACACTGGAGCGTCCTTATTCTTCTTATTTTATGATTTTCGGTAAATAATTAAAATTTTTGCTTAGAATCCATGAGTGTCCAGAACCACATTAAGCTTCCAGTTGAACCGACTCAAAAATGTGGAAGTTTATATTCCAGATTCTAAACAGCCCTTAAGACCCTCTGGTCTTTTTCTTCACCTGAAACCTTAATTCTTCGGATTTTGGCGAAATATTACGATATTGAGAGTTTATTATGTGATCCTAATTAAAGAATGTTTATCATACAGGGCAACAAACTGTGACGTAACCAGGCATAAAGTATCTTTTCACAAACGTTTTCAAACGTTTGAGCCATAAAATTTTGAGTGACTACAAATTCAACACGTATTTCAAACGTTTTCAAAACATTTGGGAAACGCTTCAAACGAATTTGGTAGACGTTCAAGAAAAGTTTAAGAAAAAATAAGGACTTAAATTTTGAACGATTGAAATTGTGGCCATATTTCAAACGTTTTGTAAGAGTTTGAAAAACGTTTGATCAAAAAAATGTATCCAATAGATGGCGTGATCTTCCTTGCAAGTGGCAGGAAACTATGGTGATAACTATATATTCGACGTTCGGTAAATATCGTGGAAACGTTTCAGAGACGTTTGGAAATTTATTATGCCCAAATTTTGCTGTGTCTAATATTCACCAAACGTTTTCAAAACGTTTATAAGAAGTTTTGTTCAATCAAAGTATGCAAAATGTGCGGAAGTATTCGACTTTTTGAAAACTTTTTGAAAACGTTTTCTCCACTAAAATTTATAAACATTCTAACGTTTGCCAGGAAAAATGTCCAAAATGCAGGACGTTCGGTGTTATCCGGGTAATGCCTTTTTTTCTATTCGACTCCCGTGCAAAGCAATACTTACGTGTACGCTGCGGTCGGCCATGTTTTGAAGCGACACGAGCGCTCTCCATCTTGAGGTGTTTTTTTTTCTTTCCCAATACGTCAAAAAACATATGTGGAAGAGTCGAGCACTAATATGGATTTTTTAACCGTAGAGCATAAGCGTCACGATTGATAGGAGACTATCAAATTTGCGATCCTGATTTTTAGTTTCCTCTATAATGGTCAGTTTTATTCAGAATTCTGTGAATAAATAATAAATTATTTCCTGATGAATTTCAATTGCATAAATCATTTTTAAAAAAAGATGTACTGTCGGGTAAAAATAGAAAAGGGTTTTGAAAACTCTAGTGGAGATGGATATCTCGCTCAATCCTCTCTTAATCTCCTGATCAAGATTAAAATGTGACTCTCGTCTCAATATCGTCTCGACTTCGAGACGGGGTGATGTCGAGATTTCTCACGAACTTTCGTGGAACTCTATGTCTTTTATACACCTATTTTGGTTGGGAATTGCCAATATACTTTTTTTATGCGTGTTTAAATTGGATCCGAGTGGGCAATTTGACAGAATAGACACAAAAAAAAGAAGAGAATAGTACTCACTGTATCCGACGTAAATTGGAGTCCACGTTAGCTGCGAATAAACGAAAGGTGTCACTGCAGAAAAAACGACAGCCAACCACAATCCCCAACGCACAACACTCATTGCACTAGCAGCTTCACACGCCACCATTTCTCTATTTCAATCAGTCTTGTGCCTCAATATCATCTTCAGGGCTGCTCGCCTCTTCGATGAGAGTTTCGGTCTCGCATCATTTTCTTCTTTTTTTTTTCCTTTTCAACTCCGGCAAAGGTTACATCCCCCAGGGTTGGTGTGAATGAACCCTTTCGCGCTTCATCACGCTCGCCTCTTGCAATACCGTTGGACTATTCCACATACGACTCAATCGACGGCAGTTTGTTTCCCTGAGCCCCTTCTTTCACTTGAAACAACTTTATCTAATGTCTGCAGCTTCGAAAACACTACACGAATTTTTCTTTTGTTAGTCTTAAAGTCTCAAGTGACAATTCCGGGGTGGCAAACGACAGGAGAAACCGGAAAAAGTTAGTGGATTCAAAAAATACGGGGAACTCAGGGTATTTGGATACGAACCAGGTGAAAATGTTTGGACTTAGTCTCGACTTGGTTTTCATAGAATTTGACTAAAGGGGGTTTTGCTTCGTTCGTGGCCAGGTTCGAGACTGAGCAGTCAAAAATGTATGTTTTTACGATCAGGTTTGAGTTTTTTGACAGAAGGAGAGGAAGGGTGTGAAAGACAAGTCGATGTTGACTACACGGAGAGAACTGTCTAGCGAAAGTAGCACCGAAGTTTGTCCTTTATTTGCACGAAATTTCAACGCGCTTATAAAGCACGAGATTCGGGCAATATTTCCATAGAAACGTGCATTCCCAGCATCCAATCTTATTGTGCAAAATAAGCACGGCCTATAGTCTAAAACTGATTGGACACAGTGCAAATATAGGCTGAGATAATGCACTGAAAGCACTCTAGCAGTCGTACTTCTGTTGCACCGTAAATCGGGCGATGTACACATGCGTTCGGTGCTTACTTTGCACGAACACTCCTCTGCTTTTTCCCCACCGATTCATACGATTAAAGCACATTGAGCGCGTGCGAAAAACGCACGACAACTTCCCGTGCAATTTCCGCTAGACAGTTCTCTCCGTGTAGTCTTGGACGCTTATTTTTATTTAGAGTTTAGGACATAAGCAGATTTTCTATTGTAGAAAATTTAATTTAAAATACAGCGATTTAGGCTTGTAGGAAATGGGAATGACAATCCTATGAGCTTCAGGGTTTTTGATATGATCATTTCTATTTAAATTTTAAAGTGTAAGTGGACCACTCCTCATACTTTGTAACATATACCTTGACGTAATTAAATTGTTTCGTCACTTCCTGTATCTTTACCATTCTTCTCTATCTCCAGTTCCTAACCTGCAATCTTGGAGCATGGCTGTACAATCAAGAACAATTTAGAACAGAATACATTTTTCATTAAAGTTCTTGAGTTTTTATTTCAAAGCAAAAAGTTTTCAACAAAAAAAAAACATTAAAGGAAAAAATAAGAAATAGGAAAGAAATTTGGGAAAACAGGAGACAAAAGAAGATTATTTTTTAAATGAGAATTCAAACGATCCCATTATTGCTGAAGGATTGAACAATTTTATCAAATAATTATATTGATTCCCTAAAATCCCACTTTCAATTGGAAATTTAACAATTAAAGTAGAAATGTATGTATATCGTTTCTAATTTCTCTTTTTTGGTAGAGGATTATCCTTTCTCAATCGAAATTCAACCACTTGAACAAAAAAATGTATAACTTCGTTAGAAATTGATTTCATTATTCTGCGGATACACCTCCTCCATAAAATGTGAGGGAAATTCTCTCTCTTTGGTTGAAAATCAATTTCTTCATTTTCAAACAAGGATATTCCACTTTAGGTTCGAAATAATCGTATTTTATTAAATGATTCAACTATTTGGTTAAAACATGAAAACCTTATTAGGACTTCATATTTCTCAGTTGGAAACTGAACAATTTGGTTGAAAATTCGTTCTTTCGGATCAATAATTCGATTCATTTGTTGCGAATTCTCCTTTTTCGAAAAGAAAGTGCGATCTTGTAGAAAATTCTCTTTCTTCGCTAAAAAATCGGTTTCTTCCTCTTTGAATAAAGCTTTCCGATTTTCAGTTGGGAATGATTGGATTTTATTAAATGATTCAACTATTTGGTTGAAATATGACAACCCTGTCAGGATTCCATATTTTCCAGTAGGAAACTGAACAATTTTGTTCAAAAGCGTCTTTTTGGCTTAAGAATTCAACTCCTTTGTTGCAAATTCTCCTTTTTTGAAAAGGAATTGTATTGATCTTAAAGAAAATTTTCTTTCTTTAGTTGAAAATCGAATTCTTCAAATTTGAATTAAGCTATTCTATTTTAAGTTGGGAATAACTGGATTTAATCAAATGATTAAACTATCTGGTTCAAATAAAACAACCCTGTCAGGTCTTCATATTTTACGGTTAAAAACTAAACAGTTTTGTTGAAAAAATCGTCTTTTTGGATCAATAATTTAACTCTTTTGTTGCAAATGCTTCTTTTTCGAAAAGAAATTGTATTGATCTTGTGGAAAATTCACCTCCTTTGTAGGAAATTATTTTTTCTAATCAAAATCTTTTTCTTTGATTGAAAAAGTAACTTTTATTTCATTCAACTTTTTTTATTAATTTTTTCTTTGAAAATTTACCTGTTACTTTTTTTTCGAAAATTGGACAATTTTAATTGAAGGTTCAACAATTCATATAAAAATTTCTGTATATTGTTGAGAATATATTCGAAGATTCGACTACTTTGTGAAGAATTAATTAAAGTTTTTAGAGCTATTTCTTTTGATGAAGAAGGGATAGATTTTTCATTTACCGGTTTTCTTGTTGATTGTTCCATTACATAAAATTAAACTTTCATCATTGTTCCAAATTGAAGAATTTCAACTGAAAATTCAAAAATTTTTGTTTAATTCTATATTCAAGTTCTTGGTTCAAAGTTAGATAACTTTGGGGAATATCGGTTTCGTTGGTAAAAAATCCATCCACCTTGTTCAATTTTGATGAAATTCAATTTTTACAAATCAATTTAACTGTTTCTAAAGAAAGTTGGAATGTTTTTTGGTTCGTGTACCAGCGATTTAATTTTCCATTATAGACTCATCGTTTCAAAGCAATTAAACTAAACTTCTCTTTAGAATTTTTATTAGAAATTTATCCTTATCTTATTGATATTGCAAATATTGTATTAAAAATTTATTGTTATTGATTGGACTCATATTTCTTCTATTTGCAAATTTGTCCAATTGTTTCAAAACTTGACTATTCGGTTAAGAAATGGGTATGTTTGGAATCAAAGTTCAACTATTTTGTTGTAAATACAACTGTATAGTCTAGAACTGATTTTCTCGATCGTTAAAAATGCAACACGTTTGTTTACATTTGGTTTCTTCCTTGTCTGAGAAATCTTTTGAAATTAAAACCTCGACTTTTTCGTGATAAAATTAGTCTTTATGTTCAAGTGAGGCTGTTTTCAAAAAAAAAAGTTAGAATATTTTCAGCTTGAAATATCAAGTAATGAATATTCTGCTAAAAATTCCTATTTTCGGTTTAATTAGAATATTTTCGGTTTGAAATGAGAATCTGTTCATTGTTGAAATATCAACTATTGCATTTTCCTTTTGTAATTAATTTTTTCATATTCAAATCTTAGCAAATTGGTGAAAAGTTGAACTCCATTGTTAAAAACTTGATAACCTTATTAAAAATTGCACTATTATTTCTGAAATTCTTATATTTTTTTCTTTGTGAAATTCAACTTTTATGATCGAAGTTCGTCTTTCTGAATGCAGGATTCATCATTGTTTGTATTGGTTCCATGCAAATCTTTAAGGTGAACTTGTGGAGAATTCGTATCTTTTGCTAAAAATCCAGGTATTTATTTATAAATTCAAATATTTTGTTAAAAAAGATTTTATTTCAAAATAAAGGAGGAATGCAATGATCTATAATAAAGAAGGGAAGGAGTCGAAAAAGTTTCCGAAAAAGCATGACGTACTTTTGGACGTTCTAAAAGTAGTTATGGAAATTGGATTCCTAGGTCAGGGAAAGGGAAGGGGAAATTCGAAGAGATTTTTTCCATTTTCGCTTGCCACCTCGAATTGTCTTTTCGTACGAAAACTTTTCGTGCAAATGGAGACAACTAGTTTTAGAATTATTTTTCAAGTTCAAGTACCTTTTTAAAAACTGTTTAAAAGCCAGTTTTCGAGAGTGCGGAAAGTGCGTCTTTTCTGCCCTTTACGCGAAAACAATTGATCGTACTAAACGCACTTAATAAAAAATGTTCTGTAAACAAGGTAATAGTGAAAAACTTAACGATCACGAAAGAACTTCCGGTTTCAAACACTAGGATTCCGAACTTCAAGCTAGTCTTTGTAATGGCGTCTTAACACTTGCAACAAGTCGATAATACTCAGCTCTCCTTGAGTTTACAAGGAAGCGTTAAATTTATCTTTTCTCACCTATACCCACTCGAAACTTGTCTCGATCACACTTTCAAGATATTTTCTCTCATCCTCAAGAACTCGAGAGGGAGAGGTTCTTTATGCAACTTTTTTACACTCCGAAGATTCCTTGGAAGCTCACTGAGATTCTTAGTCTCAAGCAGTCTTCAAACGCCGCTTTATTTATTCGCCTCTTCCCTTGAATAATCCGTCTTGAAGAAATCTGTAACAAAAATACAAAGTTTGATCAGCATGGTAAATATCATTTTTACTAATTTTTATCTATGTTGGAGTCACGGGTGCCAAACACTTAATTCGCCTTGTTAGACATAATTAAATATGAATACATATCATATATTTTGTTCAAGAACATTTATTTCAAAGAGTTTTTTTCGCAGAGAAAATGTGTAGCTCCTATGAATAGTTTTGCCCTATGGCTTGTTTCTGATCAGGTTGATTGGGACTATGAAGTTTTTATGTAAAATTTATGAGGCAATCCAAAATTGGTCGTTCCAATCACATTTTTCCTATTTCCCAAATAATTTTATGAAGAGTATTCTTACTTACTAATGACAGATTGATATTGAGTAAAATTGGAAGAATAGTTTGCATAAGAAAGAAACAAGTGTTGAACAATATTATGAAAAAGCAAAGTTACCTTATGAGCATTGCATTTCCTTTGTTAAATTTAAAATTTTGAAATATTTTGCTGTTAAAAAAATTCACTCCAAATTTGCGAATTTTTTTGGAGAAAACTATTAAAATATTTCATTTTTAAAATTTAAGACAATATTCTTCAATATTTCTAGAAGAAGGACATTTTTTCGAACTTAAATATTAATAATTATTTCATAAATGAGATTAAAACAGAAACAACTTTTTTTTTCATTCAAAATTTGCGGGAAGGATTATTCTCGCCATAGCCTGCCGAAATAAATAAGTCGATGTTATTTATTATTATTGGATCTGTATCTCACCGATGAACCTAATTTTAAATTTAAAAAAATTTTCTAACAAAATGGCGGGGTTTCGTAAACAAAAAACCATTTTTTTTCATTAATAATAACGAAAAAGGAGTGCAAAATTTTTTAATGCAAAATCATATAGGTTCATCGACTAGCTGAATAAATTATCTTCAAAATGTGTTATTTTCTTTTTTTATATGTTGAAAATTGGCCGAGTAATGTTTCCCGCAAAAATAGTATCCTAAGCGTACTAAATTTTGCTCTGAAAATTTCACAGAATACTAACGAAATAGTATACTATCGATTTATGCCATAAAAATCGATCGATTGACGCAAGCACTATCAAAAATCACTGCTGGCTTTGAACCACGATAACTCAGCAGGAAAGAATGATAGAGCATTTAAAAAAAAAACTGTTGGAAAGCCTATAAAATTCGACGTATATTGATGTGAAATAGATTTGGTTTCTATATACTGAACAGAATACAGTACGTGATAAGTTATGAAAAAACATTCTAGATTTCCTAAAATTTTGTACCTCGACTTCAACTTCTAGCAAGACCTAGGAAAATTTTTGAGAAAATCTGAAAATTATGCAACGTAGAACCTTAAATTTAATCTTTAATTCAAGCCAAAGAAACTTGAAAAATCTCAATCGGTTCCCGAGATACGATTAAA
>WSXT02036373.1:0-13517 GCA_011762715.2 Neuroterus valhalla
AATTCAAAAATCAATATTCAACTAAATACTTGAATTTTTGCCGCAAAAAGATGAATTGATTTCCAAAGGAGTAGTTATATTTCCAACCAGAGGTGGATTCCAAATTGTATAATGCACTTTTGAAAAAAATTAATTCCCAAAAAAGAGTTTGAATTTCAATTGAGTAGTTGTTTAATCGACTTAAAAAGGATGGATTCGTAATAAACAATTTCAAAAGTTTCCTATCCTAATTTGAGAATACTTCTCCTTCAAAATACTGTTGCTACTCCAAAAACTTCTTGAAGTACTTTCTTTATTTAGGATTGAATATTATTTCGAATTGTGACGAATTTTGACTTGGGAGAGCGATTTCCCTAAATTGCTTTCTTCTGAATTCGAATCAGAATTTCAATATTATAAGCTAAATAATTATGGGCTAGAAAAAATTGAAGGATATGAAAAAGCATTCAAAATTTTTGAAATTGAATTAATCCAGTAATCCCACACTTGTAGAAAAAAGAAATGCATTATTCTCGTAATTCACAAATGCAGGATTACGGGAATAAAAGTGATCCGAAATAATTTTGTTTGGAATTGGGAATAATTTTCAATTTAAATTTAATTTGATTAACGATTTAATTGAAATATGCCCATCTCTGCTTGAATCTCCATAATTTTTTCAAATTGACTACAATTCTCAAAGTGCTCTTTTTCCTGTGTCCTTATAGAGATATGCAAAATACGAAAACCTTTCAAGTAGTGCGATGAACTTTAGCTCTATAGATCTGGACCGGATTGGTATTCGTGCTCAATTCGTTGGTCGCATTAATGATGGTGTTATTTGAATAATGCTTCTGGCCAGTTGAATTGCTGCGGCAACATTGATCCTCACGCTTATTGCTTTTGTTCGGTGCAAATACGGTGCTTATTTTGTTTGCTGGTACTTCCCCCATACGCGGATCTGCGTTATTTCCACCTATCCGATCATATTGTAATGCATGTGTACAGATCAATGCTGATTGACTCGTAGGGGCGGTCGATTTCAAAACTCTTACAGCGGAAAAATCAGTTTCTATCACATTCAATTTCTCTTTTGATAGTTTTCAATGAATTGAGAAAGTACACGGAAAAAATTTCTCCCATTAAAAGTGTAGAACTCAGTTTGGGAATCGTGGACAGGTACCAAAATGTTTTAAAAATTGAAAGCCTCCTTCTTTGAATATTTAAAAGAAAATTTGATGCACACAAACCTAATTCTATATAATTTATTTTAATAACATTACATATAATGCGATTCCCTTACGTGGAATAGTGCACGCTGAATATATTGGTCGAAATGGTCGTTATATGATTCTCAAAAATATTCTTACCGCTTGTAAGAAACGACCAGTGCTGGCTTGAAAATTCCTGGCGCCCTTAGTCACATTCAATTTTATCACTTCAACTTCAAACATTTTCTTGACATGTTCCATTTGAATGTTATATCATAACAATGTTATTGGATTATGTTTTCCAATGTTTGAGATTTCAGGCATAATTGTATAGGCGCTAGATGATTGATGACATAAGTAAGATAAATATTTCTCTCCAAATAACTTGAAATATACAAACAATAATAATAATAACAATAATAAAAAAATAATAACAAATAATAATAATACAAGAATTGTAATTGAAGCCCGAAGAATTCAAATTGTTAGTTATAAAAGAAGATATTTCATTTATTTTGGTATTTTTTTTACTTCAAACATTTGAGTTTAAAAAATTGATCTTTCTTCGAACAATCAAACTATTGGGCACAAAATAATCCCTTTCATTGGAAAATTATATTATCAAGTTAAAACTTCCACATTCTTGTATAAAATAAATATTTATGAATACATCCAACTCTTTTGTTCAAACATCATATATTTGGGCTGGAAACTCCAATTGTCTTTAAATGATTCGTATCATTGTCTTCAAAATACAACAATTTTGTTTAAAATTGATGTAATTTTCCGGAAACTCGTATTTTTTTCGAGATGAAATTAATCTTCCTGGTTTGAAATTTCTTCTTTTCCATTCTCTACTTGGTCAATTTGGAGCTCAAAAAATCTGTTTAGTTACTTATAGAAGAAGATATTGCATTCATCCTTATCTTCTTTCCTACGATAAGAAAATTATGAAACAATAAGAGCTTTTGTACCTAAATTGGCCTGTATTGTGACAAACTTTTCGTGCGATTCACGATGGATATTTTTTCTTTGATTAAAAAAAAATGTATTCGAACTTTCCTTAAAAATAAAAAATCTGTCGGACCATGACCTTGCACTTGCGACTTCTATCCTTTGGTCTCCTATCGGTGTCCGTTGATTATTAACGTTTTTCTGATAAATAGAGAAAAGTTACCTTCCCAAAAAAGATTGAGAAAGGAGAGAGGCTTGCCTCACAATGTGAGATTTTCAGTGGTGCAGCTTGGAGTATAGTCAGGCATTCTAGACAGTAGTGATGAGCGAAATTCATACGAACAAACTCCTTGTCAGTAGTAGACGTCAATGTTAAGTCATACCAATTTTTTATTAGAGCGAGATATTTTTTCGATTAAGAGGTTCTTTTTCTGAAAGAGAAATTTTAAAAAAATCTGCCCGCTGCGCGGGCACATTTTCGTCGCGCGCTTTGTGCGTGGCTCGCTTCGCTCGCAAGTTTGAGCGACGCTTAGGCGTGCGTCTGTCGGATCTCTCGCTTCGTGTTCGATGATAAACTCACCTCACGCTCTGCGTTCGATTATGAATTTACCTCGCACTACGCGCCCGGCCTTCGTACTTCCCTTAGGTTTTATGTAAAGGTTTCGAAACTTAAAAGCAAAATGTCGACTAATCTAATTGGATGATTTTTAACGAATACATTCTCATCGCGTGTCTCGTGCTACGCACTCGATCAATGGCGTAACAGATTTGTTGATCTATTTGGTGCAGAATTTTTCTTAATTTACATTTTTCCGTACTTTGCTTAGTTTGACCAGAAAATGAAACTTTTTTTATTATTTGCTGTGCGACCAAAATTTAAATTTTCGGTTATTTGAGAAAATTCAAAAACTTGAATTAACGATCCTGTACGGCTCCCAAGAACAAACCATTTTTTCCTTCTGACTTATTTTTCAATCTTGCTTTATTTGGTTGGCAATTCAAATTTTCGTTTACATTTTTGAATTTCACGAACTTGATCTGTCTCTTTGGTCCCTCAAAATGGGTGCCGAAGCACGATCGAATATACTTATTCATTCGAAAGTTATCGAGTACACAGATTATTTTTCATCATTTTTCGTGCAATCAAAATCAGAATTCTCGATTTTTCGAGGAAATTCAAAAACTGTATTAATGATCTTGTACAGCTACCAAGAAGAAACATTTTTTTCCTTGTGACTTTTTTCCGATCTCGCGTTATTTGGCTAAAAATTCTCATTTTCGTTTACGTTTCTGAATTTTGAAAATGCCACAACTCTGAAAATTTTCTTTCTAACAAAAAAAATTATTTGGATAAATTATTCCATTTTTTGCGTACTACAAGAAGCCATACTTACAATTTTTGAGTCTTGGAAAAAAGTCTGAAAAAATTCCTTAAATGCTCCCCTTTTTTATTTTCCGTCCAAAATATTTGATTAACGAACTTGGCCTATCTCTTTGGTTCATAGGATGTGTGCGAGAATAAGATCGAATATGATTATTCATTCGAAAGTTTTTGAGTTCACAGATTATTTTTCATTATTTTTTGTGCAATCGAAATGAGATTTTTTAATTTTTTTAGAAAATTCAAAAAGTCGTATTAACGATCGTGTACGGCTCCCAAGAACAAACCTTTTTTTCTTTCTGACTTTCTTTTCAATCTTGCGTTATTTGGCTAAAAATTCTCATTTTCTTTTATATTTTTGAATTTTGAAAATACCGTAACTCTGACAATTTGTTTTTTTTTAAATGATAGGGATAAATCGTTTCACTTTTTACCTACTAAAAGAAACTGTACTTACAATTTTCGAGTCTTGGGGAAAAAATTCAAAAAAAAATTTTCAAAATGCTTCTCTCTTCAAGTTTTCGTCCAAAATAGATGGTTAACGAACTGTACCTGTCTTTTTGGTTCCTAGGAACTTGTGCAAAAGTAAGATCGAATATGATTATTCATTCGAAAGTTTTTGAGTTCACAGATTATTTTTCATTATTTTTCGTGCAATCAAAATTAGATTTTTTGATTTTTTTAGAAAATTCAAAAAGTTGCATTAACGATCGTGTACGGCTCCCAAGCAGCAACTTTTTTTTCCTTCTGACTTTTTTTCAATCTTGCGTTATTTGGCTAAAAATTCTCATTTTCGTTCATATTTCTGAATTTTGAAAATGCCACATGTCTGACAATTTTGTTTTTATCATAAAAAAATCATGAGGCCCAATTGTTTGCATTTTTACCTACTAGAAGAAACCGTACTCACAATGTTTGAGTCTTGTAAAAAAGTCAAAAAAAAATTTCAAAATGCTCCCACTCTTTCATTTTTGATCCAAATCAGCTGGTTAATGAACTCGACTTGCCTTTTTGGTCACTGGAAATGGGTGCCGAAGTACGATCGAATACGATAATTCTTTCGAAAGTTATCGAGTTCACAGATTATTTTTCATTATTTTTTGTGTGAACAAAATTGGAATCTTCGATTTTTTGAGGAAATTAAAAAATCGTTTTCATGATCTTGTAGGACTCCTCAGAAAAAACATTTTTTTCTCTGTGACTTTCCCTTCAATCTTGCTTTATTCGGCTAAAAAATCTCATCCTCTTTTCTATTCAACTCATGAGAGATTGCACTGGGTCATAGTAAAGAATTCCATTCGGTTTCTTTTAGGATTTCCGAGGAGGATCATTTTCATTTAAAGGTACGAATTTGGATTGTTTGGGAAGAATGAAACATAATTTTCTGTTGGTTCTTGTTTGAGGATGAGCCTGATGTTGCAGGCTAGAGCCGTTTAATAGTAACCACAAAACTTTGTTACCTGGACTGTTATCATGAATTCCAAGACTCGTTTTCATTTAGTATTGAAAAGTTTGAAATCTTTCATCAGAATTCTTTGAAGATCTCCAACATTTTGGTGCGCGTCCAAGACTCATTGACTAATTCTCCTATTTTTACAGTACATATTTTTTCTGTGTATATTCAAATCCCAAACTATTTTTCAATTATAACATCAAAGAATGAAATAGTCTTACAAAATAACAAATTCTGGTTTGCTTTTTCAACTTTTTCGTATTGAGGCGAGCGAACTATTTCATATAAAGTCGTCAAAATTGTCAAGAAGCTAGATTGTCAGGTGAGAAAATCAGCCTATCACGCAACCGTTGGGCGGGCTGATTTTCAGCGGTAGTTGGGAAAAATCGGTTACGAGGCATCGAACAGAAAGACGCTCCGATGATGATCATTTGTTATATTATCGTTTTCTTGTATTCATCGTTTTTGAATTCGTGCCACACTCTACGTGCTTTGAGAGATCGTGAAGGTATTTATATAAAGTGTCATGAAAAAGGTGTAATTTTGTTTAATCCTCGATTCTAAAGTTTGTGTGTCTTCGTTTTGTTTGTTTTAACAGTGTGGCATTTTATATGGAAATTTTAGTCTCACATTGAAATTTATCGGAGCAAGGGAGAATCACAGTTCCGTAGAAGTGACCATTGATCACCTTGTTTGACCGTTGACCAAAAGGAAAATCTAGGCGTGGGAATTGCATCAAGCTGCTGCAAGCCTTGCTTATATCGACAGGTTTTTATTGAGAAATTAAGCAAATTTGACCCGATTGGTGGACACCGCTTCTCTTTGAAAATCGACAACTGTACGATTCTCCGTCTCTCGTCAACAACAAGGCATTTTGTATATGAAGGTATTCTTTTCCGAACCACTAATGTTTATGGACCCACTATTGTTTTTTACTCAGGCTCTCGCTAACTTTTATTTATCAATCGTTCACGCATTGGATTGCGTTAGTTATAAAATTTACAATTAATGCTCGAATCCTGATTTTTATCGATTTATGTGTATGTATTTGCGTATTTATGTATTGTGTGTGTGTGTGTGTGTGTGTATGTGTGTGTGTGTGTGTGTGTGAATTTTTGCGTACTTGTTGTATAATTGTTGTTTTTTAATTTAATATAATGATAGATTGAACTTGACTCATTGATTTGAGAGAAACCTAGTCACCAATTGAGGCTTGATTAAATTTGAATTTTACTGCTTTTCTTCTTTTGTCCTGGTCTATTTCGTGAATTAACTCGAGAAATTCTAAGTTACATAAAAAATGAAGTTTAAAATTGTGGAGAATTAAAATGCTATTCATTGAGATTCCGCATTTCATAACATTTTGAACTCGCATCATTTTTTATGTTAAATAAATGTTCAAGCAGGTTAAACAATAAATAACTTGCTACAACTTGCATTAACTGCGGCAAACACTTCATCGGACAATCTACGAGATTCTTATTAGTAAAAACCAAAGAGCACAAGAAATCTTGTGAACCTACAATCAAAACTATTAACAAAACCGCGTTGACCAAACACACAAAAGAACAGAATCATATTTTCAATTACAACAATGTCACTATACTCTCTATAGAATCCTCATGCTATGAAAGAATATTCAGTGGAACGTACCCTATTGTCAAGAACAATAACACTGTCAATTCGAGATCGGGTTTAAAAGGTATGAGTGATTCAAACAATAGTCTTATACTTTCTACTAATCATTTTCAAAATATATAAATTTACGTACAAATATCTAAATTACTTGATGGGATTCTTTTCATGCATCCACTGACTGTGATGATCGCATCATGCCTTCACTCACTCACATGCTCCCACAATTTCCCCGTTGAAGAGATGGAACTATTATTAAGATTAGAACTGTTATCAAAATCTACTACCCATCTCTGCAATACGATACCGTCTATATACTATTTGTACTGTCGGTAGAATCACAAAGACGGCAGTGGTAATAGGTTAATTGACAGCTGAATGATGTGAGGGATGTGAGCATATAATTATTTGAAATTAGAAGTTGGAATGTGACAATGGGGGGCTCCACCACTGCCCCTGTCCACTCTGCAGAGGCTCCGCCCCTGGACAGTCCTTTCTTTTCAATGACATTCGCAAAACTCAATTTTCACAAGGAACCGATACCTTTTCTTTAGGATTAGAATGTTGAAACAACAATGTTGTTCCAAATATATCGGGCAATTTATCGAAATATCTTTCAGCGTTCCAAGAGTCCACTACTCTCCGCATCGGGGGTTATCTATAATTGAGCTTATAAATAAAAGCTATATAATTATTCAGTCCTAGTACAGAAATCTACGAAAAAATCCTATATTTTAGCTCAAACCAGTTATCAAACTCTGATCTCGGATAAAAGTCTTGGCTTAAGATCGCCTTAAGCCAAAATCTCAGTTTAAAAATGATATCCTTGCCGATTCAGAGAAGGTTAACGATAGTAGGGGTTTTGGGGCACCACAAATTAATTTAGAGGTCTGGAGGGGGGATCCGTGTCAATTATTTCCGCTGAAGACTGGGAAAGCTTCTATCATGTGACACTTTCTCTGAGACGTTTGTCATTAACTTATTTTACAGATGTACGTCACCCTCTACTCAAAGGGGATATCACATCTCAAGAAATCCTTGATTCAATAAACAAATCGACGCCTCCTAATCATACTGTTCCTTCTCGAAGCAGCATAAACATATGCACGTATCTACTAACGCTACATTCACAGTCACGTATGTTGGCGCGTTAAAACGTGCATATGTTTATGCTGCTCCGAAAAGGGGCAGTATGATTGGGAGGCGTCGAAATGTAATCCTAATAAAGCTCCAGGACCCAACATGATGTTTAATTGTTTCAATAAAAATTTGCCACAAAATTGGTCCCTTCATCTCGAAACTTTATTCAATAAAATATTTCATAATGAATACATTCCAGTAGACTAGACCAAATCCGTAATACAGATGATCTACAAGAAACACGACCCTGCAAATCTGAACAAGTATCGACCAATCGCTTTTCTGAATTCGCTTCTGAAAATTTTCACTCAAAGTTTTCTCTGTAGGTTGGAAAAATGGGAATCTTTACGTCACATGATTCCGGAAACTCAATCAAGGTTCCGTCGTGGTAGAGAGTGTATTGACAATATTTCTACACTCACTGCTATCTCACAAATTAATTAACAGAAGATGAACAGGCATTTTTATGCCATAATTGTATATTTTCGCGTTTTTTTTCATCTGTGAACCATCCTCTTATCTGGGCGAAGCTTTAAAATCTTGGGGTAAGTTCGAAAATCATTAGAATCTTACAAAGCTTATATGAAAGAGCTTCAACCCTTGTGAAGTCGGGGGGCAGACTCTCAGAGGAAGTACCCGTCACTGAGAAACTTCTACAGGGTGAAGTGATTAGTGCAATCATGTTAGATCTTCTTACATCCGACATAGAGATATTTTTCAGAGATAAGGATTGGTCAGACTTAGAAGACTTGGAAACACGGACAATATCTTGCTGATATATGCCGAAGATTTGATTATTTTTGCTGATACCAACATTGATGCGATCAGGAAGCTCAAGGGGGTATTCTTGTCTAGGAGAATGAATTTCAGGTATTTTATAGGGTGGAATAAAAGGAAATAAAATTTTTTTCTATGAGCCAATATTTTACCACATATTTATTACCAATTGAAGGATATAAGAAAAAAAATTACGTTAAAAAATTGAAAATTCGAAGAATCAGAAGCTAAGGAAAGTGGGGGTTCTCAAAAAATAGCGCGCCCTGGTTGTCATGATTGTGGCTATCCTAGTAATCCAAAATCAAAAAAGAAAAGAAATTCTTAATGATATCATTTTTTTACTATTTTTTTTGACTTTGAAAAAATTTTTGCAAATAGTAAAAATTCAAAATTGTTGTATATTTCTGGTTAGCGCGATAGATAAAGGTATGAAAAAGGCTCACAGCAAATTTCAAGTGAATCGGTTCAGTAGATCTTGAGATATCATGACAACAGTCTCGAAAAAAGTAGTTTCGAGAAAAACGCATTTGACTTTGATTCACAGAGCAGGATCGGTCTACTCGCTGCGCCACTGAATTGGCAATAACTCCGAAAATAATTGATATTTTTTAAATTCCTTCGCAGGATATATTCTTAAAGGTCTGATCTTCGAAAATATGAAGAAAAAAAAGGCGATTTTTTCAAATTTCTAGTCTCAATCCGGCTCTGGTGTGGACGGATGTTAGAGTTATGTTTTTGATGTAAAAATTTTTGTCAAACATGGTGGTGTAAGCAACTCAATTTTTCAAGGCCAATAGGCTGCAGAATAAACGTTTATATATCAATCTATCTATCTATCGATCTATCTACCTATCTATCCATCTATCTAATAAAGAAATCCTTCTCTAAGCATGAACTAATCAATTTATCCCCATTATTGCTCAGTTTTGGGACTCCCATATGCTCAAGTACTCTGTCGGTACCTTCGCGTTGCACAACAACCCAACCGTTCATGTCTCCGAGTAATATTAGGTAGGTAAAAATAAAACACGATGACGAGGTCGCCCATATAAAAAAGAGAGTTTACGAGTCCGAGAAATAAGAGCGGTGAAGAATGAACTAAGGGCAATAAAAAGAGGACAAAAAAAAATAGAGCGGAAGAATAACAGGTAAAAGGCGCGAACTAAGGCGTTGGGGAAGGAGAATGAAGAATAAGAGGAATAGATAAGGAAAATCAAGATAAAGACTGGAAAGTTAAGAAAGGTGGTAGATAGGATGAAGAGGGAGAGAATGCTGAATAAACAGAGGATAGCAAAATTGAATGTAAGTTAAGGGAAGAAGAAGAAATAGGAAGGCGGGACAATAAAGATAGAGCAGGAGAGGCTGAGGTAGAGGAAAACAAAGAAAGGAAGTGATAGAGGGAAATGCTGCAAGATTGTAACAATTCATGACGGAAATGCGATGAAAAATATAAGGGAAGAGATAGAAAATAACATCAAAGAAGAAGACAAAGAAATACTAATAATGAAAGAAGATTAGAATGCAAGAATATAATATTGAAGAGTGTATGCATTAACGGCGAAGGTAACGTAAGAATTTCCGAGGATCAGTTGATCGATGAACAGGAAAAATAAATATTGAAAGTGGTGTGAGAAAAGGACTGTTATGAACTAAATAGATGTGCTTGAAGTTCTGAACGTTCAAATAAACGAAATTTTTTCTTGGTGTCGTTGTAAACTATAAATAGTGCTAAAATATTTATTAATTCTCATTCCAAATAGTGTAACAAAAGAAAATTCGGAAGATTTATTCAAAATTGTAGTTGGAACAATATTTGTAGATGAAATGGAGTTGCAAAAAAAATATTTCGTTCATTTGAACGTTCAAAACTTTCAGGACATCTAAATGTTGTCAAAACCAGAGATATAATTACGAAGATTATAGGTTAGGAAGCTGAGAAATATTATGAAGAGAAGACAGAAAAACTCAAATTCGAGATGATAGAGTTAAATAAGGTCTGTGAGGAAATGAAAGAAAAAGTAAAGGAAGCAAGAAGCTTGGAACAGAAAAGAAAAATGGGGAGAGAAGGGAAGAAAATTTGGACAACAATTTGGTGGCATAGGGAATTTAAGAAATAAAAAACTAATGTTACAAAAGCATAAAACGACTAGGAAAGAGAAGACCCAGATATGTTGAAATATGCGGGGAACAGGAAAGAATATAGGGAATTTCGCAAGTGAAAAGAAGGAAGGAAGCAAAGAAGAAATATAAGGAAAATGAATAGTATTCAAATGAAATAGAAAGAGTATGCACGTATCAGAAAATTGAAGAAAGGGAAACAGAAGGAAGCGATAGGCTGAGTAATGAAGTGTGGATTCACAGTAGCAGAAAAAGCTAGAAAAAGATTGGGAGAGGTAATCAAAAGAGTTTAGAAAAAAAGAGGTTCCCGGATGAGTAGAAGGGAGAAATGATAACGCCAATGTATATAAAAGAAAACAAAGGGAACGTAGAACACTCAAGGGGAATAACACTCCTGAATATGGCCTATGAATTTCATGCAATGAAGTTGAAGGAAAGACTTAAAAATAAGGTAGATGGTAAGGAGATATTACTAGAAAGCCAATCAAGATTCCGGGACGGTAGGAGCACTATATAATACAATATTACATTTTCCATTGAGTTTTGACCTTTCATTCATGTTTTGTCAAGTTTACAATTTGAAATTTCCAATAAAAATAAAAAGCGAGATTTAAATTTCAAATTGCGGAAGATTTGGACTCCATGTGGTCCCTTATGCCTGCAAAGAAACAATTCTTCATTGTAAAACATTTCGTTTAAAAAAATATATATAGTCTATCGATCTATATTCATAAAAATTATCAAGATATTCGAAAAGATATGTTTTAAGCGTGGTTTGCCGTGCGCCTGATAAATATTATGAAAAACTAAAACAAAAAATGATAGAAATGAAGCGTTTTACACAAAAATAAGTTAAGGAGACGAACAAGAGCTACGCTGAGTTCCGCAAGAGAAAAAGAGGTAAGAATTAATATAATTGAGGTTACACAACTCAGGAACAAAGTGAATCATTATGTATTTTGTTAGATGCATGATTATGTTAGCAGACTCCGCTTGTATATCAATGATAGCATGAGCTTATATTCAACAGACTCTAATTGAAAAAGAAGCAATCATTTTACGTAAAGAAACTGTTAGTTAAATTTAAGGAGGGATCCTCATATAGATGACCAAAAATTAACTCTAACTTTGCGAATTTTTTTTGAGAAAACTATTTAGTATTTTATTTTCAAAATTTCAGACAATATTCTGTAATGTTTTGAACAATACAACTTATTTTTTTCACTACTTGAATATCAATAATTAGTCCATAAAAAAGAAAAAACGGAAGCAACTTTTTTTTTCCTTCAAAATTTGCGGGAAGAATTGTAATCGCCACAGCCAGCTGATACGAAAAAATTGGAGTTATTTATTATTATTGGATCTATATCTCGTCGATGAACCTAATATTGAATTATAAAAAAACTGTTCAAAAGAATGGCGGAGTTAAAAAAAAATGTTTTCATTGTTATTAATAAAAAATGATTACAACAAATTTTTATGCAAAAACATATAGGTTTATCGACTAGCTAATTAAATTATCTTCAAAATGGTTTAATTTTTTCTTCATACGTTAAAAATTGTCCGAGTAATCTTCCCCGAAAAATCGAAAAATTATGAAAATCGTTTTTCGAGAAAAACGCGGTTGTTTGCGGTGAACTAAAAAATCAATTTTTGCTTCACGCACGTAATGTATCCAACTTCCAGCTAGTCAGCGATGCCTGGACTATAAAGGAGATCATCTTCCTCTGTATTTCGAGTAGCTTATTTCATTTTTTGGTCCGTACGAGCTTCTTTCGTAGCTTGCAAAGTCCGAAACTCCTGACGTTTGAGTCGAACCTCATTCATTTTATTGGCGTAAGCTGCTGCGCCTGATCCAACAGTGATTCCCAAGAATTTCAACGAATACTCTTGAAATATTATACGATCGATTTATGTTATAAAAAAAAATGGATTTTTTGAGACATCTATATGAGGATCCCCCCTTAATATAGTTCAAGGCCAGATTACGAGAAGAATAAGTACATCGATTTGAAAAAAAACCTTATCTTCCCAAATGATAAGGGACCACATGGGGTCCGAAACGTTGCCAAATTTGAATCTACATTAGCTTTTCATATTTATTGGACCTTTTGAAACGGAAACTTGAAAATACACTATATACATCATAAACCATGTAGTTGTCAAGGAATTTGATCAAAAAGAGAGAGAAAAGCGTATACTTTCTTTATGGATCCGAAACGAAAGATATTGGACACTGATGGACTTGCGCAAAGAAGTTTTCTTAGTGGATCATAGTTATAGCTTCGCAGAACTTTACCTGGGGTGATTGCGGGACAAGTGGGATGTTTGATTGGACAGCACGCAATGACTTCTAGATTGATCTGAAACTTACACCTTCTCTTCCCTTCTTCACATCCCCAGCTCAAATTTTCCATTACGACTGGAAAAAAGCTAAAAGACGATACGCCATTAGCAGAACAGTCTTTTCCTCGCACCAGGAGGATCATTAGAGCAAGATAGTTACCTGCAGGAGAGACGACTCCGCTGATGGAAAATTGTATGCCTTAGTACTCAGAGACATAAGGACGGAGATAAAACTAGGAGAGACGGAAACGAAGATACACCTAATTAATCCACAAAACGAGGAATGGAAACGTCTTATAGAAGCTTAGAAGACGAACAAAGCGAGAGACAAGCTGGAAACATTTGATTGGTTAAAAGCCTGGTGTCCAGAATAACATTAGAACTGATGCATCTAGACTGTGTGACGACAAATAAGGTATCGAAGCGACACTGGAACATTTTTTATTTTTGTATTTATTCGAAAAAAAGTCCCTAGGGCTAATTAGCCCTTTCAGGAACAGGTTATACATAGTACAGATAAAAC
>WSXT02036384.1:0-13516 GCA_011762715.2 Neuroterus valhalla
AGCGGCAATTGAACGGCAATTTTTGGTCCAGTAAAAAAATGTTTACTGAATAGTTGTCCCGCTAACTTGACAGACGTGTTATTTGGCTAAAAATTCTCATTTTATTTTATATTTTTGAAATTTGAAAATACCATGATTCTGACGATTTTGTTTTTATCGAAAAAATTTAAAAGGGTAAATTGTTTCAATTTTCAAGTTCTACAAGACATTGGACTTACAATTTATAATCCTTGAAAAAAAAAGTAAAAAAAAATGTTTAAAAAGGCCCCCCTCTTTGATTTTTCATCAAAAACAGCTGGTTAACGAACTCGTCCTTTCTTTTCCGGTTTAAAAGGCGTGCCAAAGCACAATCCAATATGATCATTCTTTCGAAAGTTATTGATTGTACGGATTATAGACTACAGACTCCAGACAGACATTTTTCTTGACTCAGAGGGTCTAAAACGTGGAGATTTCAGTAAATCCGCGAATGTCAATTTTCGCATGAAACCAATACCTTCTCATTCAGAATGAGAATCTGAAAAGCACTTTGAACCGTTTCTTGGAAAACCGCATCGTTTTCATTATTTCGAATAATAATGATTGTTGCAACTTTTAGTAGAAAAATTAATAACTCATTACTTGTTTGCAATAATCGAATGGAATTTGTTATGACAGTTGTGAAGCGTTTCCTCTTTCTAATGAGAATTTTTTCTGAATTATATTTGCAAAGATTATAATTTTTTCATACCAATTATCGGAACAAATCGAATTATTTATAACTTCTAGGTTTTCGGTCGTAGTGAAAATTTAACACAATTTAGTATGAACTCTTTTATCCCGTTTTCGAGAAAAAAATTGGTAATTTTTACTCTTGTTGCAGGCGCCGCATAACAATTGTCGCCTTGAACGGCGCCCTCGGCGCATGCGGCTCGCATTACAAACGCGGCTGTTTATACTTATTTGTTTGTGCTTATACGAAAAATTCTTGATGCGCATATATGCAAAATAAGTTAGTTTGTTTATGGAAATTGTTTATACCAATGACGGATGTTGTTTCATGGAAATATTATGCATAATATTCTTGTTTTTCAGATGAAAATAAATGATTCTACAGAAAAGAAAAATTTCTGATGCATAGATATGCAAAATAAGTGACTTTGTTTATAAAAATTGGTTTTAACAATGAGAAATAATGTTTCATGGAACTTTCATGTGTAATATTCTTGTTCTTCAGATGGAAATTAATTATTTCAGGGAGAAGAAAATATTTCGAAGTATAGGTATGCCAAATGAGTGGATTTCTTTATAGAATTGTTTAAACTATTCACTTTAATCGTTATTTGGAGCTTGTTCGCAATCGAAAATCGATTCTTCATATATTCACAACAAAATCTTTGTGAGTTATACATTCGAAATGAAAAAAATGCAAAGTTAACAGTTATATTTATTAATTTGTTTATAACGATTAATAAAATACAGAATATTTATCTACAAGTTACATTTTCATTTAAAAAAAAAAAATTTTTTCAAATTCGGCACCCTTGTGAAGGAATATCGATGAATAGGGCTAAGTAAATATCGCAAGTAAAAATTTCCGTTGAAGAACGATCCTTTATTAGTATTTGAAAACAAAAGCTCTGATCAGACTATACTACATTTTGTTTAATTTTCATTCCGACCGGAAGCCTAGAAGTTATGAATAATTGAATTTGTTGAGATAATTGTTATAAAAAAATATAATTTTGCAAATTCAATCAAGAAAAAATCAATTTAGAACAAAACGGTTTAAAGCGTTCTTTTTGTAATTCTATTATGTACAAATTTTTCCAATTGTTGGAACTTTTTAAACAATCATCAAAATTGCATGGGCACAGTTGACGAGGCCTGACTCATTATTTAACGAGTCTTGATAATTGAAGAAACTGAGGTGTTGTTGTTTAAAGACGTGCTTCAGACAAAAATTAGAAATCGAAAAGGTCAAACTCTTTTACTTGCGAAGTTTCGAAAGACCTACTACTCTCCTCATCAGGTAAATGTCGATTCGGTCAATATTCTATCAAATTGTGTTTCCTTTATAAAAAAAGAGCGAAAGAAGAACATATTAAACATCCCATCTTCAATCATTGAAGTCGAGTTATAAATAAACGAAAGTGCTAAAACAGAGGTGTCCAACGCGTGAGCGACGGTGTAAATAACTGTAACTCGTCAATTCCTCCTCTCCCCACCTTAAATGCGTTCATGCGGCGATCGCGATGTGAAAAGGGGTCCTCAGCGGCCTGGCTGTGTGAACAGTGTGCGCAAGTAGGCGTGGTCAGGTGTAGTCAGACGAAGCCCGTGGTGGAACGAGGAGAGAATTCTCGATGAAGCGCTCGGAGAAGGGGAAGAAAGGAGAAGCGCGCCAACCTTGTGTTGAATACCCCTGGTTTAGAATATGAGTCCAACATTGGAATTAAATCATTAACTTGGAGTGCACAGCACGCGACACGCGATGAGAATGTATTCGTTAAAGCCGGTGAAGCTTTCACAAAAGGGAGTTCACAACCACTCAATTAAATTAGTTGACATTGTGCTTTTGACTTTCAAAAGCTCTATACACAAACGAAGGGGAGTTCAAAGATCGAGTGCGGAGCGCGAGGTTAATTTATTATTGAGCAAGAAGCGCGAGATCCGACAGACGCTCACCGTAGGCGCACTCAAACCCGCGAGGTTGGTGCCCTTAATCGCCCGATATCATCACGGAAATTTCAAATTCTTTCTAATAAGATGGACAGTTCACCACCATTTTTTTTTAAATTTTAGTTGAGCTGTTTCTGTCAATCGGAAAAAAGTTTTCTGCCAAGAATTGGGATTAGATTTTGAACAGGTGTAATCACCGCATACACTCGAAAGTTCATTCTTCATATAAAATGAGTCTGATGACATCGATTGAGTCTAAAAACGATTTTTTTAGTTACCTCATTTTAGAGTGATAACTAGAAAAATAAATAAACTATGAAACATAGATGTGTGATGAAAATATGTAATAAATAAGGCTGTTGAACCAACTCTCTAACCTAAAAATTCAGTCTTCTCATTCTGCTGAACAAAAACTAGATACATCTCTATTTATATTAGGTTACGCAGGTTTTCAGAGAAGGTAGAGTAATTGCGTAGACATAAATATTAAATTACTGAAAATGCACTGTTCTTTATTTCAAGAGTTTTCGGGATAAATTTCATAAGTAAACCTTTGGAGGCCGAATTATGACAGAAGGAGATTCTACAACCAAACATTTTTCCGTATTTTTATACTCGATTCATCTCTAAATTAAACAGGCTGTTGACATCAAGCGCAACGTAGCTAACTTTTCTAAACTACAAACAGAAATATCAATAGACATACTGCACATAGACGCTTTTCATCAAACTTCCGATGCATTTGTGAAATTATCTGATTCCGGAATTCTTTTTTAATCCTAATTAGAGTATTGTCATCTAATCCAGTTAATTTTTCCCTCACTTTCAATATACCCATTATACGTGAACACATGTCAAACTTCCGAAGCTTCTGTTAAGTATGCGATTATAAATATGTAGTACAAGTATTAGGTTATCCGGAATTATTATTCATATTATGGTGATGCAGACAAGGAAGCGAAGATGCAAAACCATTTTGGAAGGGAAATGTGGAATCATTTGAAGGATGGATTGGGAAGACTAGGAGGAGGAGTACTAGTTTTAAGTTTTCAGAACGGATAATCCTGAAGTTTGAATGGCATAGGCTCAAAGACAAGAAGTGAGAGAGGAGATGAATGACTCTTTCAAGAAATTTGAATGAGGTCAAGCCACAAAACATGAAAAGGTCACACGAAAGACGATACATTAGATAATATTGATGTGGGTGTTGACAGATTCCATCAGCTCACGAGATGGAACTCTCCAGAGAGGAGAACTATACAAATTTCCATTTGGCCACGGCATCGAAATGTATGAGCGGTAGAAGCATGGCGGAATAGCTGTATGATATCTTCTCCCTTTTATATAATTATAAATGTTTACATCGAACACATCGTCAACATAATACAATTGTCTGTCCCCTGTATCTATCACAGCGTGCTTTGGACCATGATGAGCAATATTATAACTATCCTTTCGATCAAGCAGGTTGAGAGTCGATTCATGCTCTTGCTCCTGGTTCCGAATATAAAAGAAAATGTCCCTAGGTTTCACTTGATCAGGTTGTAGCCAGATAGGAAATGGTGCACTGCTGAAAATCTGGAGATGTCCGACATATATAGAGAATAGAAGATAATAGATTATATTTTCACCAGTACCCCCATCCCCTCTTAAACGTCTCATCCCCCTCGCTGACAAGCATAACGTAGCTGTTTGCTTAAACTAAATCAGTGTATTTTTTATAGTACAGGTATTTTTGGGGAAAATATAAAAATTTTAAACTATAGAGATGAGCTTTGTACTAAAAGAAACAAACTCACATCAAAATCGTTCGGGATGGTTTTGTCCAGGATACAGGCATGCGTTTCTGATATAGAATTAAGCTTCCGGATAGCATAACGGCCTCAGCACATGAATTCAGTTAGTCTATAGTAGCCCTTCGACGTACATCTGGGACGATATCGTCCATCGTAGAATTGTCACGTTCAGTATCGCCTGGAAGGATTAGTAGGCGCTGCCTCGAAACCCTCTCTAAAAAAACTTTAGGTCAACAGATGTAGTCTGAGGAATGAGAATCTTCGCTATCTTTTGCGTCAACCAGATCGAATTTCTTACGACGAAGCAAGCTTTGATGAGATTGATGAAACGGATGAAGATTAACATTTTCCCGATGTGCAACGTGCCGACGAAGACTCTCCATGTGACGAAACGGATAGCTACGACGATGAACCTCATTTGCCAAAACGACGTCGTCGAAGTACCAGGACACCTGAGAAAAATACTGTTGACAAGGGAGACTATACGATCGAAGAAATTTTTTCTGACCTCGAAAATGGTTACAGCGACGCAGTTTCAGGAACATCTACGTTGCAAAGAGGTCGTCCACATTCTGTAATTTATGGTAAAGGTAGGAAAGGTATGCCTAGGGCTCAAAAATTCAAATGGTAGTTGACACCACCTGAAACTCGTGGTAGACATTCAATAAAAGTCTATTTACCGGGATGTAAAGGAGATGAACGATCTTTCAGAGAACCAATTGAAGCATGGCAGTTATTACTTGCTGACTCAATCCTAAATATAATTGTTGAAAATGCAAATATACAAATACGTGAGGCGAAAGCAAATTCCGATCAAAGTTTTGCGTACGATACAAACTTTGTTGAACTAAAAGCTTTTTTGGTATTGTTATATTTTATAGGATCAAAAAAACAAACTCATATAAATGCTCCTGGTTTGTAGGATACAGAAATCGGGGCCAATTTTTGTCAATTAACCATGTGGTTACATCGGTTCGAATTTTTATTAGTCAACATTCGATTTGACAACGAAGCTACTCGGGCGGAAAGAAGATCGCAACACGGCTTAGCTCCAATAAAAGAAGTTTGGGACTTGTTCCTTGAAAATTGCCAAAAATGCTACTCGTCTTCTACGACCTGCACTATTGATGAACGTCTCTTAGCATTTCGTGTGCGTTTCAAGGGAAAAGTTTATATTCCAAAGAAGCCTGCAAGGTATACTATAAAAATCGTGCCCTGCAATGATGTACAAACATCTTATAAGTTTGATGCTAAGCCCTACGTTGTTTAAGGACCTGGGAGTCTCGATAACTCAGCAAATCACTACGTAACTGAACTGACAAAGACAATACAGAATACGGAACGAAATGTTACTTGTAATTACTGTTTCAACAGCATTCCTTTAGTTCAAAAGGTGAAAAAGGATTACGGCTTGACGATGGTTGGCACTCTTAAAAAAAAAAGTCAGAAATCCCGAAAAATCTTTCAAAAACTGCTAGTGTTGGAAGAATTCGATTTGCGTATTCTGACAAGATGACGCTTGTATCCCATTACCCGAAACGAAATAAGGCGGTGATACTAATTTCTAGTTTGCACTCACAAAGGTAAAATATTGGAAAACATTGAAAAGCCAGAAATCATTCACATCTACAACAAAACAAAACATGGCACGAATACTTTCGACCAATTGTGTAATAATTACACGACTGCCCGAATCACAAGGAGATGAACCTTAGCCTTTTTTATGCTATTTTAGACTCCGCGGGAGTGAACTCTAACGTTTTATATAATTAAGCTTCAGGAGTCGAAAAAATGTATCGAATTGATTATTTGCAAAAACTTGCAGTTAGCCTTGTAACTCCATACCTACACCACCGTTTGGCTATACCGACACTGCAACATTACAAAAAATTGCAAATAAGTCAATTTCTAAAATTGCTAGAAATCAAAGAAGAAGCTTGCAATATCAAATTCGAAAACGAAAGAAGAAAATATTACACAGTTTGCGATCCTAAAAACAGGAAAAAGGCAGTTTGGTGTTGCTTCTTCTGCAAGAGTTGCAGCGTGCGATGACCACAGATTAAATGTGTGCTTGAAATGTATATAAGTTTTTATTCCAATAAAAAACAATTTTTCAACAAAATTTGTGAGGATTTCAATTTTTAATCGTCATTTTCAATCGTCATCAAACCCAACTGGGTGTTTTTGAAATTTCATTTCGCAAACATTAAATGCCTGAAACTTTTTTACTTCATCTTAACTTGCGACCGAGATTTTGATTTTCTAGTGAATTCATCAAAATTACGCATGTACCATCATTTCAAATTTTGCAATTATCATGTAATGGAATCTTTCATAATAAAACCTATTAGAATGGAAAGAAGGAAACAAAAACTTATTCCCTGAATTTCGTTGGAATTTTCAGATACCTCTTAGTGGCTTCAATATGGCCAAAGACGATATCGTCCTAGATGTACGTCGGTGTGCATGAAATAGATTTTGTACGTTGGAGGGGTAGGCCAGAGAGGAGATAACGCGTTGCGACGAGCCAAGTTGAATGGACAAAACTTAGTTCTAAGACAGGGGTGTCCAACGCGAGATTGGCGCGCCTCTCCTTTCTTCTCCTTCTCTAAACGCTTCATCGAGAACTCTCTCCTTGTTCCACCACGTGCTTCGTTTGACTATGCCTGGCCACGCCTACTCGCGCGCAATGTTCACACAGCCCGGTCGCCGAAGATCCCTTTCCACATCCCGCTCACCGCATTAGAGCATTAAGGGGACAAGGGAGGGGATTGACGAGTGGCAGTTATATACACCGTTGCTCACGCATTGGACACCTTTGTTCCAAGATTATTTGTCCAATCAACTTGGCTCATAGCAATGCGTTATCTATCTGCATCCGATAATCTCATATCGTCGAAACATACCAGTAGTTCGGAAACTAACATAAAAGAAAATTATCTCGTTGATTCGATAGAAGTTTTTTTTTTCGAAACTAATATCCAACCAATATGGGAAAGTTAAATACTTCACTGAAATGCCTACACTATATTTTTTGCGTTTTCAGACGCTTTCCCCTTATCTGACCGGGGCTTCTTAATACAATAATATATCACACTCACGATTAAGGTGCTTTTAATAAAATTCATGGAAAAGAGTAGAAGAAGCCAGATTATAATTGATGCAACATCTCGAAATTTTGCCATTTGCTGTATTGATCTTTCTCGCAACCTTGAGACAAATTCAAAATAAAACAAGGTGCAAAAACAAAGATTGGAATTATTCTCCTTCTCGTCATTTTTTTATATAAGAAAATACAAACAGAAATAATAAAGGGAAATTCCCCAAAAATTTCTCGCGGATTTTCGGAAGGTGAAATTTTCGATCAATACAATGATTCGAAGGGAAGAATCGAAACTGCGATATGTAAGAAGACCTTCTAAAATTTTTTGATCGTGCTATCTCAAGAAATAAACCTTTTAGTATCTCTTTCGCATTCTAGGAAACTGTTGATGATACGAGTATGTACAGTCAGAGGCGTAGGCTCGGTTTTCATGTGTTTGGGGGTAGGGGGACATTTTCTACGAGTTATATATATATATAGATATAGAGGTTGCTTACAAAAACATACATACTATACATACTGCTACAAAAAAAAGGTTTCATTCTTAGTTCGCACAAAGTATCATACAAAGCATTACTGTCAAAAAATTACGAAGAAAATTTATTGGAAGGTAATTAATTTTAATATCCGAATATGCCATTGCATTTCATTGCACTTATCGGATTTAATTGAGTGTATTCAGTGATAAATTCATTCTCCAGAAACTAAAACATGGTAGTCGTTGAATGTAATGAATTCATTAAAGATGACTTCTAAGTCGAAGTAGTCAGTCTCTTCTTTATATGCATGCATGATACAAAAATGGTTAAGCCTCTTGAATATTCAGAAGTTAGAAGAAGTTCCTTGAGAAACTTCTAAAATTTAAATAGGGAAGATTATTAAAATGCTAGATGCTCCAAATGTCTGTTCTTAAAAATATTTGGAGACTCCTTATTCTTTGCAAAAATTTTTTATTTTTCTCCACCAAAATTTTGTTTAAAAACGAGACATTCAAAAGATTTTAAAAACATTTCAAGAATTGCCATAATATTTTCAACAACCTTTTTTGCTAGCTTTGTAGTTAAGGTATTAAATGTTTTCTTATATTTTTACCTTGTCGTGCAAGATATCTTAAAGTTTCGAAGATAGCTTCCAAGGCAACTTTCGATTCTTGTGGATCCATTGCATTTGCTTTAGATAAGACTGTGCTAATTGTCGTCTGTTTAATCTTTAGAGATTTAAAGGCGCACTCTTTGTGTAAGGGACTTTCATCATGCAAGGCGAATTTCCCATCTGCTCTTCTATAATTCTTAAAGCCATTTTCATTAGGGAAACCGGATTCTCCAGGAAACCTTCAATTAGGAAGAAACAATATTGCCACTTGCTACTCTGAAACTTTAACAGTTTTTATTTTATTTTACGTTATCTTTTTTATAGATAAGTTAACATTGAAGCTTGAAAAACGTTTCCCGCAAAAATAAAAAGTTTTGGGTCTGAGAGTCAAATATTTCAGAATCATCTGACAAATTTTCCGACAGCTTACATTGAAAGATTTCTGAAACATTTATTGAACTCAAAAAAAAAAAAAAAAAATTCCTAAACGATGTAAAGAACCTTTCAAAGGTTCGTAGATATTTATTCAAATGAAACCTTTAATTGGCATTCAATTTTGGCATATTTGGTATATGCCAATCGGAGGTTTTATTTAATTCACGGGATAGCTTTAGGGAATAGGATAATTTTATAGGTTTTTTTCATAGTTTTCAATCGTTTTGCATGAATTATATTCAAAATACATTCATAATTTTTACGTCGTACCTGCGGTTCAATTTCGACTCTTTAAACTCCTTCATGATATTGAAACGGACCCACTTCCGACCAACGCCTAAGGTTAGGCCAAACGTTCACACGGAAAAAATACGACGAATAGGTAGCCACCCGGAAGGCGAGACACTGTAGGAATAGGTCCGAGAAAGTGACACCAGGTGCGCAGGACCCTCTCTCCCACAACGAACTACAGGCGTAGAGGGTATAAGAGAGCGAGTAAGCTGTGAAAACGGCAAGTGAAGTGGACGACGGTGAACCGAAGTCCACAATCCAGATTATTCAGCCGAGTAGCCACCTGGCTTTTGCTCTGGAAGGATAAAGGTCCGTACTTTTGAACTAGGTACGCTGCCTCAGGCTCCAGATATTCATTGCTCATAATATACCATTGTTGTTATTATTGATTTTTTTATCTGTATTTATTGTTTTGTTTTATGATTTTACCGTGTTTCCCCTGGCTACGCTGCCTCAGGCTCCAGATCATTATTCCTCATGATACACCATTGTTGTTATTATTGATTTTGTTATCTACATTTATTGTTTTGTTTCATGATTATACCGCGTTAACCCTGGGTGCGTTGCAACAGGCTACAGACCCCATTTTCTTCCAGGGCCATACTCTGGGTACGCTGTGCCAGGCTCCAGATTATGTCTGTAATCTAAGTTATATTCTTGGCACGCTGCAAAAGGCTCCAGACCTCTTTTCTTTCAGGGCCATACTCTGGGTATGCTGCGCCAGGCTCCAAAATTTAATTTGAGTTGTATTCTGAGCACGCTGTTACAGGCTCCAGTCCCCTTCTGATTTCTGCTTTGAGCACGCTGTTACAGCCTCCAGACATTCTTGGTTTATACTAGCTACTCTGGGTACGCAGTTCCAAGCTCCAGATCCCTTTATTTTATTCTAGCACATTTTGGGCACACTGCGATAACCCCCAGATTGCTATTGTATCTCCAAACCACCCCCCAGGCACGCTGAAACCCGCTCCAGAGACAGGTAGAGGGCAATGAAGACCGTAGAATATTCGACGTAGTATTTTAGACGTAAGATTTTACTCTGTAACACGAAGACTGAACCACAAACATCGCCGGTAAAGCAACGCACGCGGAAAATTGTACCTCAAACAAATACCAAAAGACTCAGCGATTGTATTTGTGTTTGGAATAAATTGATTATTACAAATTCTCGTACTTTCAATTGCCTTCTCCTCTCTGGGTCTAGAATATTTACACGGGGATAAGAACCTCAGGTAAATTGAAATAGTATTAATAAGACAAACTCAACATTGAGGAGAATCGACGAGAAACAAAAACAAGCTCAAACAACTTATTCCTTATGCATGCATGGTTTTTTTGATTGTGAGGATTACATCATTCATTTCAGCGGCCCATTCTAGTGTTTACTGTGGAACAAAAATCCAATGCAATATAGATTAAAGCATTATTTTCTATATCACTACCGTGACTAATAAATAACTAACGTGAGGTAGGTGCAACACATCATATGAAAAAACTTATTGAGGATCACATTGACACACTTTTGCATTTCGTAAGCTAAGACCGTACGAATTAAAACGTGTCAAAACACGCAAATAACAAACGATAGACGATCGTCAGTGCGACCAAGCGCAGCGCCGCGGCATGCCGTGCCGTAGCGTGTGGATCTGCACTTTAGGAAATGATAAAAATGATTATTTCCAACAAAAATATTACAAGTCATATCCGTGGCTGCATTTCAGTGTAAAACTCAAGGTTTTTCCTGTTTTCCATGTTCGAAGGCATTTAGCAGTAAGTTGGTAACGAAGAATTCGGCATATTTCAAGGTTAACATATTTATCATAAACTCATTTCACCACCAGAAAAAATCAAACTTACGCACCCCATATTTACTCTAGAACAATCAATTCGGATCTATTTAAATGTCTGTTTTCTTGCCTGCGAGCGCAGGTACGATGTACAAATTATGAATGTTTTTTTAATATAATTTTTGGAAAACATTTAAAACAAATATGCCGAAATTGGATGCCGATGGAAGGTTCCATTTACCTGACATGGATTACCATTGGTGATAAATGATTTTGAATCATTTTCTATAGATTTTTTCCAACAGAGAAGACTTGAAATTCGACACCTAGGAAATATAAAAAGATTTATCACATAGAAAAATACTTGAATAATAAATGCACTCGGAATAAATAAATATCTACTAACCGTTGAAAAGTTCTTTATATCGTACAGAAATTTCTCCTTTGAGTAAACGAAATGTTCCAGAAATCTTTTAGTGTAAGCTGTCGGAAAATTCGTCATATGATTCTAAAATATTTGACTATCACACCCGAAATTTGTTATTCTTGCGAAAAACGTTTAACAGGCTTTAATAATAAATCATCTATGAAATAAAAAACGTAAAATAAAATTAAATCTGTCAGAGTTTTAGAGTAGCAAGTAGCAATATTATTTTTTCCCAGTTGAATGTTTTCTGGAGAATTCGATTTGCCTAATGAAAATGGCTTCAAGAATTAGAGAAGAGCTGATGAAAAATTCGCCTTACATGATGAAAGTCTCTTGCACAAAGAGTGCGCCTTTAAATTATTGAAGAATAAACAGACGCCAATCAGCACAGTGTGATCTGAAGCAAATGCGAAAAATCAGCAAGAAGCAAGAGTTGCCTGGAAAGCTATCTTAGAAAATATAAGATATCTTGCACGACAAGGTGATTCTTGAAATATTTTCAAAATATTTCAGATGTCTTGTTTTCAAACAAACTATGGTGGCGAAAACTCTAAAACTGTCCACAGAATGAAGAGTCTCTAAATGTCTTCACAAACAGACATTTGGAGCATCTTTGAACATTTAAATAATATTTCCAGTTTGAATTTTGAAAGTTCCTCAAGGAACTTCTTATAACTTAGAATAAATCCTTTTTTTGTAGCAGTAGGTATAGTACGTATGTACTATACCTCTGACTGTACATATTAGTAAAAGTTTTCTAGAATAAGAAAGAGATACTAAAAGTTTTATTTCTTGACATAACACGATCAAACATTTTTGAAAATCTTCTTACATATCACGGTTTCGAAATTTTCCCTTCGAATCATTGCATCGATCAAAAATTTCATCTTACGGAAATCCACGAGAAATTTTTGTAGAATATTCCTTTATCATTTCTGTTTGCATTTTCGTATTTAAAAAATGACGATAAGGAGAATGATTCCAATCTTTGTTTTAACCTTGAATTCGTCTTAAGGTTAAAGGAAAGATCAATATAGCAAATGACAAAATTTCAAGATGTTGCATCAATGATAATCTGCCTGCTTCTACTTTTTTCACGAACTTTCATTAGAACACGTGATTGAAAACAAGATCATATCCGTAGTATATATAGGGGTGTGATTTCTGAGTCACAATCCAGAAGAAATTCTTCCAGAATCAGACTACTCTCTGATTTATCAGTTAGATCTTTTTGTCCAGAGAAATGACACAAACTGCTGCCATCTTCTTCCTTATATCTATTGGGTTCATCTACTGTAATCGTGAGTGTTATATATCATTGTATTAAGAATCTCAGATCTCATAAGGGAAAAGCGTGTAAAAACGCAAAAATTATTGTGCAGGCATTTCAGTGAAAAGTTTAACTTTCCCATATTGGTTGGATATTGGTTTCGAATTGAAACATCCTTGCTTAGTATAGCAACTATTGCATGTTTTTTCGGAAATTTATCTTCGTTGCTGAAAAGTATCTTCTTGAAAAGAAGAACATTCATTCATTTACACGCTTATGGAAGATGCACTTCGAAAAAAAAACTTTTATTGAATCAACGGGGTAATTTTCTTTCATGTTAGTTTCCAATCTACTGGTATGTATCGGTGATATGAGATTATCGGATTCAGATGTAAAATAGAAAATATATTGAAAATTTCATATCCTTAATACATACCAGCAGATTGAAAAAACAAGTTATGAAAGAATTGTTCTATACTCGGTAAGAGAAACTCTATAATTTAGGATTTTTCGTCTTATCATGAAGTGTGAATCATCCAGAATGGAAAGAATGAATTTCATTTATATTCTTTTGCGGAGGTCTGTAAACAATGGATTCAGTTCGAGCAATAAAACATAAATCTAGAGACCTGGGTTTGGATCCCAGCAAAGAAGGAA
>WSXT02036406.1:0-10727 GCA_011762715.2 Neuroterus valhalla
AATTTATCATTGAAAATTCATCTCCCTTGGTTGGAAATTGAACAATTTTGTTGAAAATTTAATTTTTTTTTGTACAAAATTCAACTATTGTGCTTAAGTCATCTCACTGTTAAAGACTGTGAATCGATGTTCTGTTGAAGTTTCGACCATTGTGTGTAGATATGAGAGATGGATAAATAAATTTTTCGATCCTCTGGTCTTTTTTATATGAAAAGAGAAAGCTCTTTATTGGAGCGGGAACGTTTCGCTTTTGGCGTACAAGCCTCTTTAGTTATGGTAAAAATTTAACCCTTCCGTATTAGCTTTCATTTTGTTTAACATAAACCGCAAATCTCCTGTTCCTAAACAGGGGAAAAAACAACAAATTACAACAGAACGAAAACAAACAAAAAATAGGCAATCATGTCCTGTCGCAAATTGCAGATGAAAACAAACCTTCAAACAAGCTTGGTGCAAGGTATCAAGAACTATCAGTTACAATTGTCACATTTAATAAATTTAATAAGAATTGTGGAGTAAGTATATCTGTGGATTGGGAAAGAAATATAAATATTATATCAGAAAATGGTGGAGCAAGGTGGAGCACTCACACGTTTATCTCAATCCACAGATAGAACTGACTCTTTGGAAAATAGATACAGAGAAGAACGGATGGAGTCAAGGACTTGAGAGAAAACAGAGAGTTATGTGGAAATGGAAAATGTGCAATACGTTGCGCAATCAGAAAAAACAATATGGCGACTGAGAGTACACAACAACAGCGGGAACATTTGGCAGTAACCTAGAACAAAATGGCGACGAAGAGTACACCGTTTCGGCAGTACATGTAAATGTAATTCTTGGTGAAATGAGTAAAAAAATCGGAGGAAGAATCCAAAAAATAACCTAAAATGTAAATCAATGTAAATATAAAAATACCAGAGGAACAAAAAAAAAATTTATCCATCTCTGATTCCTGTTGAAGAGTTCATCTTACTTGATTAGAATTAAGCTTGTTTCATAATACTCCTTGTCATTTATGGTAGCATTTTCATTGCTGTTTTCAGTCTCCTTTATTTATAAAATAGCCTTTTTTATAATGAAAAAATTATTTTCAAGTACATTTCCGAAAAATTTGTACTCTCAACGAAAAATATGAATTTCTATCTGAATTCGAATCCTGCACCAAAAGAGATTACTTTAACAATAATATTGGAATTTCAACAAAATAATTAAACTTTCGAAACAAGACAAAGATGAATTTCTTATCGGATTGGAATCCTCGATCGAAAGGGAAGACTCAATCAAACAAGGTTAATTTGACATGAGTAGATTGAATTTTTAACATACACAGATTAGCTTTCAACCCGGAATTAGAATTTAGGGCCAGAAAAAAGAATTCTCTAGAACACAAATGAACTTTCATAACAAAAAATTCATTTTTAATCAAGGATGACCAATATAAGAAAAATATGATTTTCCAACTAGAATAGAATAATTCTTGATCTAGGAGGGAAAATTTTCCGCGAAACCGTGTATTTTCGACGGAGAAGATGACTTCACCAAAATGATAAATTTTGAACAAAACAATTAAATTTTTTCAGAACAGATAAATTTTGGACCCGATATTAAGGCAAAGTACGATTTTTTCAAATCGAATTGGAATTCACCACCATTGGAGATATTTTAACAATAAGATCGAATTTTCAACTAAATATATAAACTTAAAATAACGAGAAATGCATTTTTTATCAAATTCGAATTCACGACCAAAAAATAACTCCATTAAGAAAGCTGATTTCGGGAAAAAATGGATTTCTATCAAAACAGATGAGTTTTTATCCGATAGGCGAATTTCTGAGTCAAAAACAAGCATCTTTAGAAGACTTCATAACTTTTGAAGCGGCCAATGAAATTTTAAAAAAAGGCTATAATTCAGATAACAGTTGAGTTTTTGAATGGAAAAGTTAAATTTTTTCCCAAAAAATTCATTCTCAGGCAAGAAAGATCAATTTGGGAAAAGGAAATGACCTCTTAACTTTAATAAATTAATTTTTCATCAGGAACTGCAATTACATTCTTAACAAAATAGATGAATTTTCAACTCAATATTTGAGATTTAAAGAAAAAATACGAATTTTTTGAAGCCAGGTTACCTTTTAAATCGATTTTTGGAATAATTAACCAAGAAAGATGAGATTTTTCTCATAAGAAATACAATTTCAACAAAATGATTGAAATTACCACAAAGATACATTTTTATTGAATTAAAATTTTCCCAAAAAAACTTCAATAATATAATTGCAATTTCAACAGAATAATAATAACATTCTCAACGGAATATTTATCACATATTCAACGAGTAGGAAGAAAAATTCGAAAAAAAATATTAACATTTGACTTAGCCTAACTGATTTTTTAAATAAATAAATTTTCAACCTGAAGAGATGAATTTCAAACTAAGAAAATTGATTTTTCACCAGAACAGTTGAATTTTAGTTTGAAAAATATGACTTCAGCAATCTTTTTTCGAGAATTCGACTTTTTTATTTGAGATGCATGGTTGCTGGTCGCAAATGTCACCACTATCTTAATTTTTTCGTCGAAAATTCATCCTTCTCGATTAAAAATAAATTTTTGTTCGGCTGCGGAGCAAAAGTGCTCGCTTTTCCTTCGCTAGAGAGGAGCGAAAGTGAGCGATTCCACTTTTGTGAAGGGGGAGGATGGAAAACATTATAAATCAATACATGAAAGAACAATTCAAAAAATGAATATTAGACCTTTCAATAAATATCCTCATAAATATTCTAAGCGGAAATATTTGATCTGCGCTTACAGACCGTGAGGCTATTTTGAAGCAAAAACTCGCTTCTGCTCTGCTGTCGGACATGATAGTTATGTGAGCCTCAAGCAGAATGCATCATTTGAATATTGCATGGAGTTAAGCACCTCGGCTTCGCCTCGGCTACGCCTGGGTGCTTGGCTCCACTTTCGGAAAATGCCCACTTTCGCTCTCGGTGCAAAATATACTGGTACCTTTCGAAATCTTTCTACCTCCGAAAAAATGCATCTTTTGGGCCCAAACATTTCCGTAAAGATTAGCCCACAAGTGATAACTTCTTAGTCAATAAAACTTTTTTTCCCTCCAATAATTAAAAGTCGAAATTGATCATCTGAATATAACAATTTTCTCCAAGATTTCAATTGACCTGGATAGATGCATTGTTTGCATCATTTAACAATTTTTTATCAAGTTTGTGCTGAAACTTTTCTTCAAGTGCAGCGGGAATGAAGCACTAATTAGGGGTCTCAATGACAATCTCTGAATCTTTTTGATCGCGAGAATTTCATTATTGGATGCATCCCACTTTTAGGTCTAATAAGGTACCACTGACCTACATTTTTGCAAAGTATCTTTCGAGAGAAAATAAGGTCCATTGAACGAACCCTACAATGCATTATGCCCCGACCTGCATATCTACTCTTGATGTCTGGATATATAGACTGTCTTATGATTTCATCTCATATAAGTCTATCATGCACCGGGTGGCTTTGAAGTATACAAAATATTGAAAGGAAATCCATTCTCACTATCCCATTCTAGGTTTTTCTCAAGGAAACATTCAAACAAATATTCACAAATGCATGCTATATACATGAAATTATCATTTTATCATCATCTTTTTTTATCATTATCGTTTTTCCACCTCTTTTTACGAATCCTTAACTCTCTTCCTGTATTTCTCTTTTCCTTACTTTCCCTTGTCCTTCTCTTCCCATCTCACCGCATCATACCCCTGTTTTCCTCTTCCCAGATTACAAATTTCCCCTATCTGTTGTCATATTCTCCAATCCCGCCTTTCTTCCTCTCTTATGTCCTCTTCTCACTTCCCACCTCCAACTTCTCCTCTTTGCTACACCCTTGCTCTACGTCTCTGCCCTTATCTTTATCAATCAACATTTCTCTCATCTCCCTACCCTCTTAATCCTTATTATCCCCTCCATTCTACTACTCTCACTATTCTAATTAATACCTCCCGTACATTCACATCTGCCCACTGCCCAACTCCCACCCCCTCTCGTTTTCCCCCAATTCCTCTAGCTACCCCTTTCTGCCATACTCTTTCATTACGTCACCATCCTTTCCTCCATTCATTGACATCAAAATCATCTCCTAGTCCTCGTTTCCTCCATGCCTCTCCCCTAACTCTTTCTCCTATAACTTCTCTCACATTCACACCCATCCTTTTCCTTTCACTTCCATTCAATTCCCGTAATTGTCTTGTCCATGTAATGATCCTCCAGCTTCCGCCCCATCTCTTCCCATAACCCTACTTTTCTCAACTCTGTATTTCCCCCACTACCTTTGCATTCCATTTCATCTTCCTCCCGTTACTTCCACTATATTCAGTTTTTAGCTGCTTTCTGATTTCAGCCCTACACTAACTTTCTTGATCCCCGAAATCTTCCTCATTGTCCCCGCTCCGTATACTAGAGTCACGTCTCCTCGCTTCTATATTTCCTTCCTATCCTACGTATTACTTCCCTCTCCTATCTCTTAACCTTTTTCCCTTTCCTCCAGTTTCTCTTCTATACACACGCTCACTCGCAATTCAATTTATCATCTTGTTGCCCCTTCCATCACTCTCTCCTGTATAACTTCCCTCACATCAGTACTCTTTCCATTTTTTCGCTTCCCTTCGAATTCTTCAATTTCCTTATTACCAGCACCTGACTTTCTTTCCTTCCTCTTCCTTCCTATAACCCCTCACTCCGATTCCGCACTCCACTTGCTTCTTCTAAATTCCAATGAAGTTCACTCCCATCCTTTTCTCTTCAATCTGTTTTCCGCCACTCCTCCATTTTACTATCCTTTATTTACTTCCTCTCCTTCTTTAACCTTACTTCTTACTTTTGTTCTTTTCTCCGTATTCCATTTTCTGCTTCGCATTCTTAACCCTCTCTCCCTACCTTATCTTTTTTACCTTTCTTTCCCTTCTTTTGCTTCTCTTTCATTCTCCGTTCCTCATTCTCAATATGTTTTTCTTATTTTCTTTCTGATCATTTCCCTTGGCTCTCTCTTCCCGTAATTTTTCATTTCTCCTAAACTCCTCATGCCTAGCTTTTCTTCCTCCCAATATTTCTCTCCGTCCCTTCTTTGACAATCCTCTCGTCTTACTGCTTTCTGTGGATTTCATTCCCTTCTTCTACTTACCCATCCTACGTGCTCCTTTTCCGCCCTCTTTATCTCCTTTTCTCCTTCCTTCCGTCACTTTGCGTCTTGCCTTATCTTTCCTCTTCTCTCGAATTCTTCCATCTCGTCTCACTTACCCTCATAACCTCTTCCTTCCCCTGCTATCTTCTCCCCTCGCCCCTTATTGCAGCTTCTGCTCTTCAACATACCCTCTCTTCACGTCTCTACCTGTACGTCCACTTATCAGCATCGCTTTATCATCCTCCTGGCTTTCCTATCCCTGCCACCCTTCGCACCCCTCTATGTCTTTACCCCTCTGGTTCCACTAATTACTTCCCGTTCATCCGCATCCATTTTTTTCTTCTCACTTCTTTCAAATCATAAGAATTCCCTTGTCCATATTGCGTCACTTCTCTTTCCTTCTCACGCCCATAACTTATCCTGGCTCTGCATTGCCTCACTACTCCTAAATTTCACTTTGCATAACTCTCATCGCCTCCCCCTATTCTTTCTTCCTCTACATCCTAATTGATCTCTCCTTTCCTTACTGATCCTTCCTCTTGCCACTTGCCTCTTCCATCTCACTTCTTCCTTATCCACTTAATTCTTCTTTTCTCATTTCCCCAACCTCCTACCATCCTCCCTTTATCTTATCACTTCTGTTACCTTTTTTCTAACTTCCCTCAAACTCTCTAACTTCCTCTGAATTTTCTCCGTCCTCTCACTTCCCGATCTACTTTTTTCCCTTTTACACTACTTTTCATCACTTCTCATACATAAACAGGTGCCCCTCCCCCCTCATCTTGCTTTACTACTCCTACAGCCCTTATACGTATCATCTCACTTCTTTCTTTTCCTTCCTCATGGTTATTCCTCCGTTTCCCTCAGTCCCCCTTCCTCACACAACTCTCAATTCTATTCCATTTTTTCCTTTATACTTTCCTTTCATTTTGTCTTCCCGCAACATCACTTTCCCACTCCATTTCAATCATACTCTCTATGCCCCTCCCTTTGCTCTTGCTCACATTACTCCTGTTAGATTTACATCCACTCCTCTCCTATCACCCCCTCCTAAATTTATTTATTTTCTCTCCCCATTCCTCTCCATAACACCTTATTCCTCAAGACTCTGTATTTTCCCACTCTTCTCTAATTTACCTCCATTCGCCTTTTCTTAATCCTATTTTTCTATTTTATATTTGTGTTTATTCTGTTTATTCTATTATGTTGTCCACTACTCCTCTATTTTACTCCCCTTTGTCTAACTTTTTCTCTTTCCTTCATCTTTCTTTCCACGGTCTTTTCGTCCATCACAACTCTCTTTTCTCACCTTAGTTTCATACCCTGCTCTCTACCCATAAATTCCCTTTCCTTTCTACTCCCCCTACCTTCCTCACCATCATCTCACTTCCCTTCTCTTCCTCCACTTCTCACTGACTGCCTTTCCTCCCCTCACTTCCACTTCCTATCTCCAGAAGTTACTTGAAACCAGAACCTTGACATGATTTTTTTGTCTCCAATAAATATTCATGATATTTTGAGCAATCTTATCAACAAGTAGGCTATTTCGCTATTTTTCGGACGCACAGACTTGGTCTCTCTTATGGATGTTCCAAATTTTTCCTATATTTTTTTACAAGCGAAAGAATTAAAAATATATTGTTCACAACCATTTCTGCAATAAATTGAACATTTTTTTACGACAAAAAGTCTTCTGTAAATTGAATTCGTGCATCAATAACATCATAGAGTCGCAACCTTAATTAACAAATTGATGATATTTCATAAATTATGGGACGTGAAAGGTTCGATGAAAGCTCATTTGAATCCTCGTTTTATTATCTTAATTACAGAAACCGAATTTATTTTTTTCAGGAATGTCAGCCCGAATTCTTGCATGACCTCGTCCTGAAGATGAAAGCCTATATTTTCACCCCAGGCGACTCGATATGCCGCAAGGGCGAAGTTGCTCGAGAAATGTTTATAATAGCAGACGGAATACTGGAAGTAATCAGCGAGACTGGCAGAGTTCTCACCACTATGAAAGCAGGAGACTTCTTTGGAGAAATCGGTATTCTCAATCTCGATGGGCTGAACAAGTAAGTATTCAATGCAATATTCCAGGAACTCCTACCTTCCCCTTAATCTGCGTTCCTTCCCTTCCCTTTAAATTCACTTCATTTCCGTACCACCACTCCTCTTTAATTCTTTCCTCCTACTCGTTTCTCTTTCATCCAATGAATTTGCCTCCCCTGCCTTCCTTTTCTGCACCCCACCCTTCACAATACCTTCCTCTCTTACCTCCTCTCACTTCCTTTACTTACTTTCTCTTTTTTTTCTCCATTCCTATTATTCCTTTCTCCTCCTGACTCAGCATCCCCATCCCTTATCATCAATTTCACTTTATTTGAAAGACTGGAATAACATTTAGTCCCTTAGTCCCCTTTTTTTTCTTTCCCTCATATCTCCTTCATTTCCCCTGAAAGGCCTCTGACTTTATATGTCCTCTTCTCACTTACTCCTTTCTCTACGCCTCCATTTTTCGTATGACCCCTCACCTCTCTTTCCCTGTCATTATCCCTCAACTTTACGCTCTTACTTCCTTAATCCTTTCTTAACAAGCGCACCTCTCACCTCATTTCCCAGGAAAAAAGTGCGTTTAACCTACACTCCTGATCACAACAATAAGGGTTTTTACCTGGAGCCACAAAAAACCCAAAAAAATTTGACCTATTATAAGTTATGAGCAGCTCAGTAACAAATTAAAAATATTCCACAGACGGACAGCTGACGTCCGTTCAGTCGGCTACTCGGAGTTGTTCAGCCTCTCCAGAGAGGATGTTCTCACTGCCATGAAGGACTACCCTGAGGCTCAAGACATCCTCCAAAACCTCGGAAGAAAGCGCCTTATGGAAGCCCAAAGAGTTGCCCGAGCGTTCAAGCAACCCGCCTCCCCGGGTCACGACTCTTCCGACAACAGCACAGGAAAACGAATAGTTGACAAGCTCAAATGCGACGTCAAGGGCTTGAAAAACGTCCTCAGGAAAAGCAGACGCAACACTCGACCTGATGAGAGTCTAGAACTCCAGCCCTTAACATCAAGAGGACCTCCTCTTCGAAGACAGCACAAGGTTGACGATGGTCAAGAAATCACTGCCATGTCCGAACCACCAATTTCGCCACTTGGAGCCGGACTCCCCCTCCTTTCAAGACTGAGGCTCCTGAAAGAAAAGCAGGACCGAGAAGAAAGGAAGAACCTCATGGAGATGCCTCATCCGATCTTAGAACAGACACAGGTATCGGTTGAAACACAACATTTGACTCCACATGTTCCACTCTTCCAAAGGCTCTTGATGATGAAGTCAAAAAGTGATCTGGAGGCTCCTGGTGAAAGGGAGCCGATGACCAAAGAGCCTCTCTTGACGAGAGCCATTCTCGAGGAGAACGAACTTGATCAGAGGCAATCACCGATTTCTGATCCAATTGATATTGAGAGGATAGCTACCACCTCGACTGACAATGGTGCTTACAGGAAACCCTGGAATGTTTTGAAGGATGCTTCTTTGAAAAAGGATGCTTCACCCCAGAGGAGTCCACCAACGAAGAGGATGCAGCTAAAGCAGAGTCTAAATCACATCAGGCAACAGACGAAAATGTACGCTTCGGTTGATGACCTTTCGCCTGAATATTGCGGACTGCCCTTCGTCAAGAAGCTCAAAATTTTGAATGAGAGACAAAAGCTGGCCGAGTTGGAGAAAGCTGTCAGGAGTTCGAGTCTTGACTGTGGGGAGAATGCTGAGGCTGAGTTCGATGGAAATCTGACAAGAAGTCATTCGGAGGCTTGTGCGATCGAGTATGCAAGGAGGCTGGCGAAGCTCAATGCGGTTAGTAGTTCGAGGCTCTTGCGGCTGCGCAGCAGTTTCCTTCAACTTTTGCGGCTGCGCAGTAGTTTTCTTCATTTTTTGCGGTCACGCAGGAGAAGAGGAAGGCTTCCGCAGCTGCGCGAATCTTTCTTTGGCATCTGCGGCTGCGCAGAAGTCTACTCCACTTTTGCGGTGTAAATTAACTCCATGTCCCGATTTCTTGATGCTACGATCTATTTCACGTCACATGTATTTTCTACATTCACCTGCACGTTTTTTTATTTCATTATAATTGTGTTGATTATAACTGAGCCACATTACGGTTGGCTATGTGTGCTAGTGTACAATATAAATTAACAAAGCTTTTTTTTGCTAGGCCCGTCGATCTTCAACATCACTAGAACAGCTTTCTCCCGAGAACGAGACCTTAGAACGGAGGAACTTAAAAAGCATCCTCAAGAAGTTATCGGCTGGAAGTCGAACCGAAAGCTCGGACACTTCAGCGACCAGCACCCCAGATAGGCAAAGAGCTACTGCAGCATTTCGAAAATTGATGAGGGCCCCAACGATAGAGGGCTACGCTGCAAGGCACTCGAAGCTCTCGAAGAGCGTGACCTTCAACAAGTACACCTTGCAGAGTCCACCGTCCGAGCAACTACCGAGGGGCTCTTCCCTGGATAGCCAAGGGCTTTCTCAGCCCAAGGACCAGCCCCAGGACCAGATCTCACTGCCACCGCCCAATAAACTTAGTTTCCGTCCTCTGAGCAGTGGGAGCCTTCAAGTGGTTCCTAGACCAAAGGAGCAGGAAGAGTTCTTGGGGGAACTTGTCTCCGGGATCAAGGAGGTTCTCCAAACGAGAGTGGTGAGTCAACCTTTCCAGTCCAAATATGCAAACATGCCAGCAGTATGCGGTATCCCCGGACAACCATCGATCCAAGTACTAACCGCGCCCAACGCTGCTTTACTTCAGTGATCAGACGGGTACTGGTTTTTTGGGCGTGGGTCGGCCGTTTTTAAGGAATAACATGAAAATGGGAATGAGGAATGTAGAACGAGGACGCTGGATACAACTTTGTCCTCTTTTATCATTCTGCTGTCTTTCTTTATTATTATTATTTTCCAAATACAATAAAATAACATTTTAAATATCTACCAACATGTCAGGGCTAAAAAGGGGTAAAGGGAAAAGAGTATGAAGTCTAAAATATCAAACTGATTTCTAAACTTTCACTTACCCTTTTGCACTTTTTTTCATGTCCCTAACCTCATTTTTTGTCTTTCCCTCTTTTAAACTTGCGTCTTATATTGTGGTCACCCCCTAAGTAACTTTGTGAACAGCACGAAAGGGTTGAGGGGGAAAGTATAAAGTCTAAAACATGAAACTCATTTTCCAAACTTCCACTTATCCTCTGTCTCTCTTTTTCATGTCCCTAACCTTATTTTTGGTCTTTCCCTCTTTTAATTGGTGTCTTATATTGTGGTCACCCCCTTAGTAACTTTGTGAACAGCCTAAAAGGGTCAAAGGGGGAAGAGCATAAAGTCTAAATATGAAACTGATTTTTCAAACTTCCACTTATCTTCTTGCACTTTTCTTTATGTTCCTAACCTCATTTATTGTCTTTTCCTCGTTCGAAATGGTTTCTAATATTGTGGTCAGCCCCTAAGTAACTTCGTGAACAGCCTAAAAGGCT
>WSXT02036417.1:0-28275 GCA_011762715.2 Neuroterus valhalla
AATTTTCTACAAAAAAAGGCAAACTTTCCACGAAGTACATAAATTCTCAAAGAAATAGTTCCATTTTCAAAATAAAATATCAATGTTTACCTAAATACTTGAATTTCCACCAAAAAAAGATGAATTGATTTTCAACAAAGTAGTCACAAGTCCAACCAGTGGTGAATTTTGAATCGAAATAATGCAACTTTAACAAGAAAATTTTATTTTCAACAAACAAGTTCAAATTTCAAACAAGTAGCTGATTTTTCGACTAAAGAAGGATGAATTTGCAATGAGCAATGTAAACAAGTTTTCTATCATATTTCTTCTTCAGAATACTACTTCAATTCTAAAGACTGCTTGAAGTACTTTCTTTATTCAAAATTAGGGAGAGAGGGCTTTAAAATTGTGACAAGTTTTGAAGTGAAGGAACTATTTTCAAAAATTCCTCTCTTCTGAATGCGATATATACTTAGTTTAAAAAGTTCCCGTTCCATGTTCCATTTTCTTTCTTGGTTGGAAAATTAATAGATTTATTATTATTATTATTATGTAAAAATTCCGTGTTCCAAGTGAAATTTTACCTCTTCACTGAAACTCCCCGTTCTCAAATAAAAACTATAATTATTTTCTGAAATTCCCTATCATCAATTCAAATTTGAGTGAGCTAAACAAATTTCACAGAGCAACAAATTTGCAAAACTTTTTTCTAATAATGGAAAAAAATAATTCTCCCTCTCATGACGTCTAGGTTGAGTCAAGTAAACTTCCGGTCATTCCCCGGCCAATAAAATTTCTGGTTTCCCGGTCAAGTCGCCACCCTGAATTATTATCAAGTTTACTTTCAGTCGAGAAAACTACGTAGTAAAGGGGGGGGGGCATTGAAAATTTACACGCTTATCTACGGAAGGGGTGGGGGTCGAAAGTTGCCTAAAATTCGGCTACGTAGTTTATGGACGACCCCTAAATAGTCAATTTTTAGAATTTCTAAATAAATGTAGGATCATGAAGGATTGATAGAAATTTCTTTGGTGATTTGAAAAATTCTTTGATTTATTTTCGCATTCACACTTGTTTTTACAGTCTCCAACTTATTTCCTAATATACAACTGACCTTGAGAACTAAACTTTTATTCGATTTGACTGAATTGTTAGAAATAGGCTCGACGAGGATCAATATTCTCTAAGTTTTGAACTCAGATGACTGAGGATTCAAACCAAACTATAATATCTTAATTCTAGAAATAATGGGCATTTTTTTTTTCATATAAATGGTGAATGCGCAGCTTTCAGTTATCTTCTTCAGCAACCGATTACCTCATGCAAACAAAAGTACACTTACAGTAGAGAGATAAGATTTCCTATTAAATATTTATCTTATATAATCTCATTTTCATTCTGTACACACGATGGTAACTTTTCCTGTTTATTAGAAATCGTTCTTGAATTTCAAACCATTTTCGTAGACACACAAAGTCACACTTCTATAAAAATCTGTTGTTAAAAAATTAATAATATTTTGAAACTTTTGTCATTCGATATTGGTAGAATATAAAAATTGCGTAGCCACTCATACTCTTCGTTACAGTCATTTTTACAGAAATTAATAATGTCGCGACATTATACACAAACGGTTAACATTCAAAATTTAATAGCACTAATTTATGGTATGTATTAACAGTCGGCTTCGACTCCACTGTCCACGAAATCCATGATTAGAAGTGATACTTTGTTGGGCAAAGACCTGAAAAATAGAAAGAAGTGAATTAAAGGTGATAAAATTATTTGAGAATTTGAAATAATGAAAATTATACACGTAACAATTGAGAAGATGTGAAATCAAATTACATTGAACTAATTAATTGAAATTTGGAAACCAGGATACTTGAACAAAATAGTTGAATTTTCAACAAACAGAAATGTATTTTCAACCAAACAGGCAATTTTCGTCCTGAAAAGGTAAAAATTCAACCAGGGATAGTTGTATTTTCAACAAAAATTTAATTTTCTACCAAAAGGCAGAGTTTTTAACAAAATGGTCAAGTTTCCAAACAAAAAAGAATATTTTCACCAAAAAGACAAGTTTTTGAACAATAAAGAATAATATTCAACCAAAAACGATAACTGTAAAGGGAAATTCAATTTCCAACCAAATTTGATGATTTTGATAATCGAATTGATTATAGCCCAAACATACAGAAAGAATTGTTTTCACCAATTTTCCAAAAATATGCATATATCACGTTTCGCTTTCTTTCTCCTCATTTATCTGACTTAGGACAGGGAGTTTCAGAAAATAAGTTTGGTTTTTATTCGAGGGCAGGGAGTTTTAGTGAAGAAATATAATTTTACATGGAACATGGAATTTTCCACATGGAACGGGAGCTTTTTAAAATAATTATAATTCGGATTTAGAAGATAGAAATTTGAAAAAGCGCTCTTCCAATATAAAATTCGTCACAATTTGAAAGACCCCTCTTTTTAATTTCAAATGAAGAAATTAGATACTTCAAGCAGTTTTTAGAGTAGGAGGAGTATTTCTAAAAAGAAATATTTCTGAATTATAATAGAAGACTTGTTTACATTGTTCATTGCGAATTCATTCCTTTTTAGTTAATAAATGACTACGTGTTCAAAAGTTGAACTTTTTTGTTGGAAACAAAATTTTTTTTGTTAAAGGTGCATTATTTTAGTTAAAAACTTCTTTGAGAATTCATATACTTTATGAAAAATTCGTCTTTTTTCTACAAAATTAATTTTTATGGTTAACACTTAATCTTTTTTTGCATAAAATACATCTATCCCTCTTGATAAATCATCGTTTCACCTGACAATTGATCAGTTCAGTCGAAAATTAATTTCATCAACTAAAAATTCAACTGTTTCATTTTTAGTGGAAAATTATTCTTTTCTACTTCAAAATTCAACAATTCAGATAAAAATTTGTGTATTCGGATTCAAAATTCAATTATTTTGTTGAAAGTTCACATATTTTGTTAGAAAATCTATTTTTTAGTGGAAAATTATCTTTTCCCCCAAAAGTTGATTCTCTTGTTTAAAAATTCTCCTTCATGGTCAACAATTCAAGTTATACAGTTAGATACTTTTCATTTTTGCCGGAACATCATCTCGTTCAAAACTCTTATAATTGATTGAAAAATTGATTTTTCGAATCTAAATGGTTACTATCCATTTTTAGTTGAAAATGAATATTTTTAAAGTTCAAAATTAAACCATTCTATTGGAAAACTGTATTCTTTGGTTTAAATTTAATATCCAGTCAAAAATTCAACTACTTGAGAATGTTATTACTTGTTTGAAAGTTACTTTTTCTTTTGTTGAAAATTCATTGAAAATCCTATAGTTGTAGTTAAAATTAATTTTTTTGGTTAAACATAAAATTTTTTCAGCTTTGAATTTGAGTATTCAGATTTTGGTTGATAATTGATCTTTTTTAGTAAAAATTAATTTATATGCTTGAAAATTCAACTGTATCAGTTGAAGATGCTTTCTTTTAATTGAAAATTCGTATGTTTAGATTGAAATTGGTTTTATAAACTAAAAGTATTACGGTTCCATTCCTGGTTGAAATAATTATATTTTCAGTTCGAAATTCAACTATTTTATTGAAACATCGTATTTTTTGGTAAAAATTTAATCTTTCTATTCAAAAATTTATCTTCTTATTTGAATATTCACCTTCATGGTTGAAAATTGGAGTGATTCAGTAAATTATTTATCATTTTAGTTGAAAATTCATCTTTTCGGTTTGAAATTTATCTGTTCCAGTTGGAGATTAATAATGTTGTTTGGAAATTCACCACTTTGGTTGGAAAATGAATTATCTTGTTGGGAATCCGTTTTTTTCCTGTTATCGCTAATAGCTTTTTTTTCCAATTGTAAGTTGAACTGTTTCATTTTTTGTGAAGAAATAATATTTTCACGTGGGAAATTGTAGTATTCCTTCCAAAATTAATTAATTTTGCAATATTTGATCTGTTGTGTTAGAGAATCTTTAGAATTAACGCCATGGACTAGAATGAATTTTGCCGTCTTGCAACGGAATAAATAAATGATAAATTCCAAAAAATCCATCTTATCATATTTTACTCAGAAATGAGTGAATTTAGAAGGATTAAGTATATCTGAAAGAATTCAGGTGTTATTGGGGAAATTCAAAAGAGGTCCAAAGAATTCGGAATAATTTTAAAGGCTTTACAGAAAAATAATTGGAATTGGAGTAAATTCATAATAAATTAAAAGAATTTAAGATATTTTACTCTGTCATATATTTTTAGAATTGAGTTAATTAGAAAGGATGTGAGTGAACTCAAAAGAATTTAGAGTAAATAAGAATCATTGGAGAGAGATCGAAGGAATTGAATAAATTCAAAAGAATTAAAGGGCATTCGGGAGACTTGAATGAAATTCATTAGAATTGGACTGAACTGAATGAAATGTGGAAAATCAGAAATTTTTCATTAAACTGAGTTGAATTGTAGTAGGGTGATTTCAACAGAAAAAATAGAAAAGCATTTAAATAAATAAAATTTGAATAAATTCAGAGGAATTGAATAGAAATGAGAATAATCTGATGAAATTCATGGTAATGCATGGGAATTGGAAAAAAATCGAAAATATTCAATAAATTAATAGGATTCGTCAAGTTTCGAATGAATTTATAGATAAACAAAAAAATACAATACTATTTGGTACAAATCTCCAGTGCGAATAAATAAAATCTTGATAATCGATAGAATTGAATACATTTAGGAGGATTCAAGCGAATTAGAAATAATTCCAGACAGTTGAAAAAAAAAATCTCTATTATTTCAGTGATTCCGGTAAAATTAATGTGAATATATATGAAATTAGATTACCAGAGGGAAAATATTTTCTTAAATCATCTTTGAAAAGCACTGAAAATTGCATGAAAATCGAAATTTATTAACTAGATTACATCCTTTTTATAGGTAAATTATACCTCAATATACATTTTGAAGTATAATAGGAATCTTTGAGCTATAAAAAATCTTATTTCAGATAAGATAATTTATTTTTGAATGAATAGAGAACGAACCTTCCACGAAATCGCCGAATTTTCAACCGGAAAAATTAATCTTCTATCAAAAAGATTTATATTTTACAGAACAGACGGATTTTCAATCAAGTATATGAATTCTCGACCAAATAGTCAGGTTTTCAGTAAATCTAAAAAACAAATGCATTTTGAACAAATTGGTTGAACTTTCAACTAAGCAATTGAATTTCCAACCAAAAAAGATTAATTTCACCCAAGAAAGATGAATCGTTTTAAATAGTTGATTTCTCAAAGAAATGATAAAAATAATAAAAAATAATAAAAATAGTAAAATAATAAACCAAAATATAATTTTTCAATAAAAGACTTAGTTACAACTGAATAGTGGAATTTCCAACTAAAAGGATTAATTTCCAATAAATAATTTCAAGAGAAATTATTTTATTTTAGTCTGGTTGAATTGATTTACTGCGATGTTGGTGGCTTATAACCAGTAATGTAATCTAGATGTTTAATTATCGACAACGTGTTTCGATTCAGATCTGCATCCTTTTCAAGTCTCGTTTCTGTTTTACAAAAGATTGGATCGTTTCCATTCCTTCACGATACTAACGGTGTAGAAATCGTATTCTTCTTTAATTCTTCTGTAGAAACCTTTATAATTATCCATGGTATTGTATATTTAAAGCCAATTCTATAATTTTCAATAAATAATTTCAGAAGAAATTATTTATTGAAAATTATAGAATTGGCAGTGGATTAAAATTATGAATCTTGAACAAATAAAGGACTTTTTACAAAATACTTTAACTGTAAACTAAGTATTTCTCCTTCAACCAACAAGTATGAATTATCAAAGAAAGATGTATACTTTTGACTAGGAAAGATTTTGATTTTAGATCAGAAACAGTTGAATTTAACCAGAAAGATAAATTTTTAACACAATGATGGAATTCTCCACCAGAAGATATTAATTTTTAATGGGATGGTTGCATTTCCAAACAAGAAGATTAAACTTGTACCAAAAAAGAAGAATCATCAACAAAATACATGATTTTTCAATTTTCTGTAATAAAAAAGTAGAAGATGTAGAATTAATTGATTCATTTATTAAAACTTGAAACTAAGTAATTTGAAATGAATAACTTGGAAATGATTGATAAAGAATATCCAAATAGCAGATATTATTGCACTTAATAATAATTAGGCAATTATATAATAAACTCATATAATTTAATAATACAAACCGAACGACAGTGTTGACTGTTAACCAAAAATTAGGAATTGTAACTTCCGAATGATTCCTTCTCTGTGCGCTTATTATTTGATCAGCAGCTTCCTGCGGCTTAACCAGCGCCAAAAGATTGGGGAACCTAAAATGAAAGGAATAATTCAGATTATAACATTTTTATATTATTATACATTTCATAAAGAATAGAATGTATTTCAACATTTATCATTTTCCCACCTTTGATCCAACACTCTAGTCTGCTTGTAAAAAAATTAATGCGTTAATTAGAAATAGTCACTAAATTAAGGTTTTTGTACATTAAGAATTAAATTTTAGTTATAGGTATATATAAAATATTCAAATAAGAAATAAAAGAATATTTTTAAATCTAGATTTTGAAGGAAGAAATTTCTAAAATGGAATGAAATGAATAAATTACACAGGTCTTCAAGGTTTTGTTGTAGAAGAGTTAGGGTTCTTTTCCGAAGTAATTTTTTCCGTAGAATCCGAATCCGAGCTCAGAAAATGTCCATCACATCAGGATTTTGAGATATTTGAGGGTATATACTCAGAAAATATGGGTTTTCGCTACATTTAAAGTTATGTACTGCAAAATTTTGTTGGTCTTGTTCCAAAACGCCTCCATTTAGTACTACTCTTCTCCTTCAAAATAAGCTATTGAACAGTCACCAGCGTATGTTTTTACAAAGATACAGCCATTTTTAGTTTCGACATTCATCTGAACAACGTGAAACGTAAAAGGCTCCTAACCTCACTCTGTCACACGTGTAACAAAAGCTTCTATTTTTAATGCGCAGTGAGGCCACAGTGGCGCTGAAGTATAAGGAAGCAGAATTATTTGATTTTGTGGATGCACGAATTATTCCGAAAACCTCCGGCATTTCCAAGGGCTTTGATACGTCTGCTTCTACTCCTCCCTGATTCACGTTGACTCTTTGGAGCATACCATTTTGCACTTAGAAATTTCTCTTAGAAATTTGTACTTGGATTACAACGGTCTCTGGAGTTGATGGTCTCTGGATAAAAATTCACAGTTAGAAATTCGACATCATTATTACCAAGATGAGTGCAAAATGCTATGCACCAAAGAGTCAATGTGAATGCTCGTACGGTTGTTCAGATGAATGTCGAAACTGAAAATGGCTGTATCTTTGTGAAAAAAGATCGCTGTTGACTTTTCAATAGCTCATTTTGAAGGGAAAGAGTAGTACTAAGTGATGACGTTTTGAAACAAGATCAAAAACATTTCGCGCGCTAAGTACATAACCTCAAATATGGCGAAAACCCCCATTTTCCGAGTATATGAAAAATACCTTCAAATATCTCCAAATCCTGATGTGATGTAGATATTCTGAGCTCGGATTCGGATTCTACGGAAAAAATTACTCCGGAAAAGACCTCTCGTTTCCCAACAAAAAATACAACCTCATTATTTGCAGACCTGTTATCCATGACTCATGAAAAAACTTTTTACCACTCTAAACTCTCTCAACTTTGACATGATTTTTTTCGTCTCTCGTGGTATAAAATACGGCCCGATACGTGTGAGAGGTGGCCTCTAACACACGCATCGAAATGTACTATTGTGAAATATTTGTTTCACTCTTTCCCTGTTAAGGGCTTGAGAGTCTGCATAACCTTTTCTCTATTCCTTCACATACCTCACCACTAAATCAGTGGTGAGGAGGACCTACAGCTTAAGGTGAGTTCCGAACCACCGAGAGCAATAGCTACTAAGTACTTAGAAAATACAGAGAACTCTAGAGGTACTAAATTAATTCCATTAATCTGATCATTCAGTTTATTTAGTGAATTACTTTATTCCCCTCTCACCTCGATCTTGGTTTTTTGCAAAGTCCTGTGTCAACGATGTAAGGGTAAATCGTGGTGAATTTGATATTTGACATTTTGTTGGGACTTGCTTGACGTATTTCCTCACAAAGCGATTCCATAATTCCTGAAAAACATACAATTTTTAAAAACATGTTTAGGAACAAAGATTTGCTATTTACGAAGTTGAAAATTGCAAGTTCTGTACCTCTAACTGCAAATTTCGTAGCGCAATAGGGCACCAAATTCGGGAGTCCTACGATACCAGCCATTGACGATAGAGCCACCACGTGTCCGTGATTTTTGTCAATCATACTAGGCAAAAATGCTTGCAGCATCTGAAACGAAATAATTTTTGTTTTTCCTTTTTGATTGAAGATTAACAGGGTGACATTTCGACGGGAAAATGATGGAGAAGGAAATTTCCCGGAATCTCGGTTAACCAGGAAATATAAAAAATTTGGTGCTCTGGGTAATAAATATCAGAAATGTTTGTTAACTGATGAATGACCGGGAATTTTCGTAACCCGGGATATGATCGGAAATTTTTGTTATTCGGGAAATAACCAGGAATTCTTTAACCGGGAAATGATATGGAATTCCGTTATCTAGGAAATAACTGTAAATTTTGTTACCCGCAAAATGATCAGGAGTTTTTGCCTGGAGAAAAATGATAAGGAATTTTGCTTGAACGAAAAATGACCAGAAATTTTTGTCAACTGATAAATGACTGTGAATTTTTGTTACCCGGAATATGTCCGGGAATTTCTGTTAACTGTGAAATGACCAGGAATTTTTGATAACCTGAAAATGATATGGAATTCCGTTATCTAGGAAATAACTGCAATTTCGCCGGGAAATGACCAGGGATTTTTGTTAACCGGGAAATGATATGGAATCCCGCTATCTAGGAAATAACTGATGCAATTTTTGTAAAGCGCGAAATGATCAGGAATTTCCGTTGAAAGAAAAATGATCAGGAATTTCGCTTGAACGAAAAATGACCAGAATTTTTGGTTTACTGATAAATGACCGGGAATTTTCGTTAACCGGGAAATGACCCGGAATTGTAGTTAACCGCAAAATGATCAGGAATTTCCGTTGAAAGAAAAATGATCAAGAAATTTGCCAGAACGAAAAATGACTAGAATTTTTGGTTAACTGATAAATGACCGGGAATTTCTGTTTACCGGAATATGACCAGTAATTTTCGTTAACCGGTAAATGAAAAGGAATTTTCGTTAACCTGGAAATGACATGGAATTCTGTTATCTAGGAAATAACTGTAAATTTTGGTCAATCGCAAAATAATCAGGAATCTTGGTTGAACGAAAAATGACCAGAAATTCTGGTTGAACGAAAAATGACAAGAAAATTTTGTTAAATGATAAATGACCAGGAATTTTTGTTAACCAGGAAACCATATAGAATTCCGTTATCTAGGGAATTACTGTATATTATTTTAACCGCGAAACAATCGTCAATTTTGGTTGAACGAAAGATGACAACAAATTTTGGTTAACTGGCAAATGACCGAGAATTTTTCGTTAACTGGAAGAACAGGATATTTTCGTAAACTGGGAATGACCGGAAGATAATGAAGAATTTTCGTTGAACAGAAAATGACTAAGAATTTTGTTAACCGGGAACTTCTGTTAACTGAGAAATGACCGGTAATTTTTGAAAATGGGAAACCACCCGGGTTTTTTGTAAACCGAGAGATGATGAGGGATTTTTGCTAAACGGAACATGACCGGGAATTTCCGTTAAACAGATAATTATATAGAATGTCGTTAGCCAGGAAAAAACAGGAATTTGGTGAACCGCGAGATGATCAGGAACTGTTGTTAAACAGAAAATTACCGGAAACTTTGGTTAACTGATAAATGACCGGGAATTTTTTTTAACTGAGAAATGTCCGGGAAATTTGTATTTTCTTGTTAGAAAATTGCTTATGCTTGAAGTATAGCGATTCCATTTTTAAATAGAAACTTGAATTTTCTAGTCTTTGTCCAAATTTTTGTCGTTAGAATTTTTGTTTTTACTTCATCTTTCCAGATTTCAGATGATAATAGAACTTTGTTTAAAAGAGGAATAGAGAATATTTTCGATAGAAAATAGATCCATATACCTAATTTAAGGTTTTTGGAACTCACCCAAAAGTGCGCCATGAGATTGACGTCGACAGACTTTCTAATCTCTTCCGGTGTGTGGGTGAGGAAAGAGTGGCAGGGCATGATACCCGCATTGTTTACAAGAATAGTGACATTTCCAACTTCTTCCCTCACTTTTTCGGCAGTTTCCAAAACTTCGTCTCTGTTGGACACATCACACCTAAAAAATCGTAATATCTAATTGAAGTTTACTCAATATCAAAAATTAATAATAAGATCAAATGATATGAGAGACTTCCGTTTCCCGCGTGAATGTTCAGAGACACAGTGCTCGTTTGGTGAGAAGTTTGTGTTGGATATTGGTCATCGTTGAAGTGAGTGGGTGGAAAATTTGTGTTCAGGGGGTTAGTAAGTGACAGTGTGAATGGTGTGAGAAAGCGGAGAGTTGAGGTGTGGACATTTTTTACGATTGAGACAGATTTGTGTGATTGAAATACTTCAGTTAGTTTGAAGTGACGTCACAGTGCGAGGCGTAGGTACGGGCTTTAGGGCGGGTATATTTGAATGTGATCGATGAGTGACGTGGTAAATGGAAGCAAGGAAGAAAAAGACTTCTAAGGTGAAGTTTTTGAAACGCCAAAAGGAGAGAAAAACGAAAGGAAGGCGATGGGTAAATATAGAAAAATATTAGAAAGGGAGAAGTTAGGAGCGAAAAGTTTGGTTTCGATAGGAAGTTTCATCAAACGGAAAAGAGGAGAAAGGAGCAGTGAAGAAACAAAAGAAGTGCGGGCAGCCATAAAAACTCTGAAAATGTTGAGGACACCACCGGGAAAAAAGTCGTAGTAATGAGAGCATGGATGATAGCAAAGTTGAGGCTGGAAGGGCGTTAAAGACCTAAATTTAAAGGAACTCCGTGAAATTATGGTAGAGGTGATGGAAATGCAGGTAAAGAGACAGGAGGAACGGTAGGAAATAATAAGAAAGGAGATAAGACGGAAAATGACGGAACTCGGAGTGAGAAGTGAGAGAAAGTTAGGAAAAACTTGGAGAAAAGGATGCAGAGCCTAGAGCAACGAGTAGAAAAGCAGGGGAAGCCAAAGAAAAGAGTAGAGGTGTAAGAAAATAGGATGGAAAGAATACAAAACACAATTCAGAAAGTTGAAGGGGGCGGGGGTGTGACAAGGAGGATGGGAATAAGGAAAGGTTGAGGAAAATAGAAAGGAGAACGGAAAGGAGAACGGAAAGGAATAAGATAGAGATGAAAAAAGGAACAATATTGTAATAAAAGGTATAAATTAGAGGGTCAGATATGACAGAAGGTGTACAAGAAGCGCTAGATAGGATGAATGTGAAGGTACTCGTAGGAGAAGTAAGGAGTATAGGAAGGGATCATGGAAGAACAGACAAAATGGAGTTGGTAAAATTGAAGAATAGGGAACATAAGAGGGAGGTAATGTTGAAGAGAAGGCAGTTATATGGGAGTAAACAGAGAATACAAGACGATTGGACACGGGAACAAAGGAATATGCAGTATGAGTTAAGAGAAATAGCGGACGAGGAGAAAAAGAATGAGAAGGAAACGTGGGTTAAGAATTGGAAAATAAAAATACAAGACATGTGGTGGGATTGGGATGAAAAGACAACATACTTAGTAAAAAGTGTGGTGTTGGGGGACTGGAAGAAAAAGAAAGGGAAGCGGGGAATGAAAAATAGTAGGAAGCAAAAAGGAAACGAAGGAAGGGGTGAATGGAAAATATATTACTGGAATGTAGCAGGATTGGACAGAAAAGATAGAGAATTTATGAGAAATTAGGAACAGTGGGAGGTGGTAGTAATCGAAACGTGTCTAGATGAAAAAGGATGAGAAAGAGTGAGGGGAAGGTTACCGAGAAGTTACAGTTGGCAAATTCAAAATGCAAGAGGAGGAATATGAAAGACAGAGCGATGGGAGGAATGGTGATGGGAATAAGGAAGGAAAATATAGCAGAGAAGGGTAGGAGAGTGATGAAGGAAGAAATTGAAGGATTATCGGTAGAAGAGAAAAATCGAAGGAGAGAGATGGAAGATAGTAGGAGTGTATGTGAAGGTTGTAAGAATGGGAGTAGGATATGTTAATCGAGAGATGGAAATAATAATAGGAGAAATGAAAATAGTGTCAGAGGAAACAGGCAAGCAAGACGTTAGAAGGGGAGGGAACGAAAATGGATGGGATGAATAATGTAAAAAGATAAAGGAGAAAGTGAGAAAGGAACTTAGAAGATGGAGGAAAGGAACAAATAGTGGAGATGAATATAGAAGACAAAAGAAGGAATATACTGAGATGTGTGGTGAGAAAAAACAGGAGGAAAATAGGGGGTTCGAAGAAGAGGCGGAGAAGGCTAAAACAGAAAAAGGGTTTTGGAAAGTAGTGAATAAAGAGAATAAAAGAAGGAAAAGGGTAAATCAGGATATTGAGATGGCAGAATGAAAGAAGTATTTAATAGATTTACTAGGAAGAGGTAGAGAATGAAGTTAAGAAGCGTGGAAGAGAGGGAAGGGAAAGAGACGAGAAACAGGACATAACAAGAGAAGAAATAATCAATGTTTTAGGAATAATGAAAGAGGGGAAAGCTCCAAGCCTGGATGAAATTCCAAATGAAGTATGGAAATAAAGGGAGAATTAACTAGAAACGCAGGAAAATTCCATTGACTTTTGAAGAATTTTGAATCTTTTCGTAAGCACTTATCAAGTTTCAAGATATTTCAAAAGATTCTATGTTTTCGGAATTTTTAAAAGATTAAAAATATGTGATGGCATCCTAAAGTGTTCGAAACGATTTTTATAGATTCAAAGGTTCCAGGGCACATATTCGAAAAAATTCCAAGTAACTTTTAATTGGTTTCAACAAATTGTAGGTCACCATAAGACCTCTATTTTTAGGGTGTTCTCAAAACTTCCAAGGAATTTTTAATTGATGTTGTGCCGGCGTTATGGAGTATTTTGAATTTGAATAATAATTCTAAACGAGCGTCAACCGAATTTGATGCAACTTCATGAATGAAGAGATAGAAATGGTGATAGGAAAGGAAAAAAGAGTATTAGGGGATACTGTTGAAAAAGAAGTCAGAGAAAGGTATAAAAGAGGCAGCCGGGATGAGAAATGTGGGGACAAAAAAGGGTAGTAAGAAAGGAATGAGGAGAATGGAAAAATGAGCAGTATTGTTTGTAGGATACGGAAGAAAAAAGGAGTATTATGCGCTATGTGTTATAAGAAAAGAGGAGGAGAATAGAAAGTTTGAAGAGAGTCAGAAAGAACTAAGACAATGGAAGATGTATGGAAAATATTGAATAGAGAGAGGAAAAAAAGAAAGAGAATTAATAACGAGATTTATATGTTAGAATGGAAAGAATATTTGATGTAATTGTTAGGAGGATTAGAAAATAAAACATCGAGAGGAGGGAATGGGGGAAGGGAAAATAACGAAGAAGAGGATATCACAAGAGAAGAAACAGAGATAGCGCTAGGATCAGTGAAAGAGAGAGAAGCAGCTGGTATAGATGGAATACCAAATGAAGTATGGAAATATAGAAGGTAAGAATTGGATCAGTGGTCGTGGATCATGTGCAAAAGGGTATGGAGAGGGGAGATCTGGTTAGAAATATGAAAAGAAGGGATACTGGTACCGATAGTAAAAAGAGGAAAGAGGGAAGAGTTCAAAGATTATAGAGGAGTTACGCTGACGCCAACATCAAGCAAGATATATGTATAAACACTTTCAGAGAGGTCAAAGAAAGAAGTAGAGGAAAAGAAGATAATCCCACCGAATCACACATCATTTAGGAAAGGCATGAGAGTAATGAATAATGTCTACGTGCTGAATTTTAATATCATAAATAGAAGAATTAGGAGAGAGGAAGAGGGCTGGAGAGCAATGTTTGTGGATTTGAAAGCGTCATTTATTTCATTGGACAGGGAGAAGAAAGATGAAGCTATAGAAAGAAAGGGGATGAGAGAAGGTTTGGGGCAAAGAGAAGCTGAGATCTCCAGAGAGACAAGAAGTGAGGTAATGGTTGTTGAACAAATAGGAGGCATAGATATAAGGGACGGAAGGAGAAAAAGGAGATAAAGAAGATGCAAGTGAGATATATTAGATGGACATTAGAGGTAGGATGGAGGGTCAAGTTACCCGATGAGAAAGACAGTAGAATTGAGATGATGGGAAGAAGGAAGAAAACAGTTCTTCAGAGATCGAAGAATAGGGACAGAAAGCTCTGTAGGTTATAAGGAATTGGAAAAATAAGGTAAAGAGATGAAATTAAATTAGACAGATGAGGGAGCCTAGGTTAATCAAGGTACAATAAATGGTACAAGGTGCTGAAAAGAGAAGGATTTCCAAAACATCTGGAAAGAGGATGGAGGGAAGGGAGATGGACAAGAATAGCTAGATGAAGACTAGATAATTGAGTAAAGGAAGCAATAGATTGAGAGAAGAAGGATAAAGAGAGAAAGTGCAGAGTATATGCGAATGGGTGGAGGAGACATGAGAGCATGTATGGGAAGGTTTTATGAGGGGAAAGGAAGAGAGGGGGGATGGTAAGTTATTTGTTAAGAAAATTATAGGAAAAGAAGGAATGGGAGAAGAATGGATAAATGAGGTAGAAAAAGTTAGAGGAGTGGAAGAAGAAGATGAGGGAGTGCAAGGAAGAGATAATGGAAAGATTTAGTGGAAAAGTGGAGGGAAAGGAATCGGAAATCACACAGAAGCCTAATGGTAGTTGAAGGTGTACAGGGGGATTAAAGAAATAAATAAATAAAATTTTTGTTTAATTTTCCTTCAAATTTGAAAAAAATCATACTTATAAGCGAAAGATCTGGCTGCTCCCTGCTTTTTAATTTCATTTGCAGTCTCCTCGTTTCCTTCCTTATTAATATCCCAGCAAACTACAGTAGCTCCCAAGGATGCGTATCTCAGGGCTAATTCCCTTCCAATTCCATGGCCAGCTCCGGTTACCTGTTTGGAATCAAAAGTAAAAAATTATCATTATTCCCAAAATAAATCAAAAATTTTAAGACTGACACTGAATTTCAGTTTTTAAGTTAAGTTTAATGATAATTCTCAAATAATAATCTGTATTTTTTACTTTTCTAGAAGTTTTCATTACCAGTACAATTTCTCCAGCGACGCTTTTTTCCTCGGCTGGGACGAAGAACCGATATATGCTCTCAAGAAGGTAAAAAATTATCTTTATGAATAATAATACAACATCGGCAACAACCACCATCCCGTCATACGCATTAACCATGGCTGAGTTCAATTTTTACCTAAAACACAAATTTTTTTGTTGGGTTGATTTGACAATCCTGTGTGGTTTAAAAAGTTACATTTTTCATTTACAATTCATCTCTTTGACTGGAAATTCAACTTTTTTGGTGAGAATTAATCATTCTTGTCGAAAGTTGAAGTAATTATTGAATGAATCAGTATTTTAGTCATAAATTCATGTTATTCAATGAAAATTATTCTTTTTTGTTGAAAATGTGTCATCTTGGTTTTAAAATTATTCCCTTCCAGAAAAAGTTTAATATTGTTTGTTTTAAAACGCAACTGCAATGTTAAAAAGTCGTCTTATGTGGTCGAATCCAACTGATTTTCATTTTATTCCGAAATCTTTTTTGGTGGAAAGAAATTATCTTTTCCATCTTTATGGTCGCAAGTGAAACTTATTGGTTAAAAGTTCATTATTTTGGATGATAATTCATGTTTTGCTCAAAAAATTAACTATTTGGTTGAAAATTGTTCTTATTCCAAATCGAAACCCATTTGGTGTCGAAATTATATTTTTTGTTGGAAATTCATCAAGAGAAGAGGAGAGTTATTAGGAGAAGAGCAGGAGAGAGTTAAGAGACGAACGTAAGAAGAGAATTATGACAAGAAGAGTGGACGATAGTTAAGGAAAGAAGGGAAGAAGAGAAGAAGACAGTAAAAGTAAAAGTGGAGGAGAAGAGTCAAAGAAGAAGAGGAGAAGAAAAGAAGGGAAAAAGGAGAGAAGGGAGTTATAAGGAGAAGAAACGTAAGAGAAGAAAAGAAGAGGAGAAGATGAGAGTCAAGAGAAGTAGAAAAGAAAAGAAGAAGGGCAGAAGAGAAGTAGGGAGTTATGAGAAGAAGAGAGTTAAAAGAAGGAGATAAGAAAGGTAGAGGAGAGGTGGAGAGTCGAAAGAAGAAGGAAAGAAGAGAACTGAGAGAGAAGAGTTGAGAGAAGGAGAGGAGAAGAGAGTTAAGAGAAGATAGAGTTATCAGAAGGAGAGAAGGAGAGAAAAAGAGAGTTAAGAGACCAAGGTACGAAGAGAATTAGGAGAAGAAGAGAAATAGAGTAGAGCGAGGAAGAGAGTTCAAGGCGGAAGACAAGAAGAGAACTACGAGAGGGAGGGAGTTCGGGAAAAAAGAGAAGAAGAGTAGAAAGAGAGAAGAGAAGAAGAGAGTTAAGGGAAGAAGAGAAGAAGGAAAGAGGAGAAGAAGAGAGTAAAAGAAGAAGAGGAGAAGAAAAGAAGGGAAAGAGAGAAGACGTTATGAGAAGAAGAAAGCTAAGAGGAGAAGAAGAGAGTTAAGAGAAGTAGAAAAGAAAAGAAGAAGGGCGGAAGAGAAGAAGGGAGTTATGAGAAGAAGTGAGTTGAAAGAAGAAGAGAAGAAGAGTAGAGGAGAGGTAGAGAGTAGGAAGAAGATGGAAAGAAGAGAATCGAGAGAAGCAAGTTAGGAGGAGGAGAAGAGAGGATAAGAAGAGAGTTAAGAGCAAAAGGTAAGCAGAGAATTAAAAGAAGAAGAGAGTTATGATAGGAAGAGAGGAAGAAAAAGAAAAGAAGAAGAGAGCAAAAAGAAGAAGAGAAGGAGGGAAGAGGAGAAGTAGAGAAGAAGAGAGTTAAGAGGAGAAGAGAATGAAGAGAAGTAGAGAGTTGAGAGAAAAAGAGAGTCGAGAGGAAAAGAGAAAATGAAGCTTGCGCTTCAATTATTAAATTTTTAGCCAAATTAGGTAGAATCCATAAACCAATCCTTACGCAAGTGACGATGTTTTGTTTTGTTAATATCTTCATTTAGCATTTATGCTAACTCTAACTAATAACACTATTATAATCATTCAACAAATTATGAACATAATATTGTTGCGAGAAATTGTAAATTGTAAACACAATTTGATTTGCAGCAAATTAAAGAATTCATGAAGGTGAATTATAAGACTTTCACTTCTGATGAAACATCTCCGTTTCATCTTATCTCCTTCACTCGTCGTTTCATGAGAAGTACTTGGTTTAAGAAAAACATTTTTCCATCACACATGAACATTATATATGTTGTGTATGGAGAAACAGCAACGAGAAAAAGATTATTCATTTGCAGGACAAGCAAAATTTGTTTCAAATGAGCCTACCTTGGAATTTTTCAATGGAACTTTTGTGTTAACAAATGGAATAAAAAAACTGTCAATTTTACAACTCTATTCTTACCTTCCCATTACCAATAGAAATAAATTCGGAATCTAAGAGATAAATATTATATATAAAGAGATAAATATTTAATCAAAAATATAATATTTTATTTTTTAGTTACAAAAACAGCATTTTCAACCTCAACAAAATTGTGTTAACAAAATACTCCAATTTTCACCCAAAGAGATGAATTTCCAATCAAACATTTAATTTTTCTAACAATTATTTAAATTTATGAACAAAGAAAATTATTTTTCAACAAAATATTCGAGCTTTCAACCACGTATGAAGTTTCATCGTATATGATGTATCATAAACAGAGAATTGTATTTTCAACCAATTAATTCGACTCTTAACCAAACAATTGCATTTTCAACTAAAACTATAACTTTTCGACGAAAAACATCAATTTCCTACCAAAAAATACGAATATTCAACAAAATTTTGAGATTTTCAACTAAAATAACGAATCTTCAACCAAAGAAGAGAATTTTTAACAAGAGTGTTCAATTTTCAACCAAGCAGTTGCACAAAAAGGCGAGTTGTAGAAAAAACTGTATAATTTTCAACAAAAAAATAAACACTGAACCCATCATTCATTGCTAGATTGAAAACATCAGAGATGAATTTGCAAGTTAAACGATTAATCTCTTACCAAAAAAATTAATCCTGAACTGACTGGTTGATTCTTCAACCAAGAAGATTAAATGAGAATTCATTTTTTTCAAGTTAAGAGTTCAAATACTTTGGCAGAACTCATGAGAATTTTTTTAGAATTAAATTTTGCTTATTTAAATATTCATGATTTTAGTTAAAAACTCATCTCTTTGGTTTGAAAATTGAACGATTTTGTCTAGAAGTAGTTTTTATTGGTTAAACATTGGTTTCTCCAGATAAAGATTCAACTATTTCATTTTCGGTTGGATATTGAAGGAGAGAAGAGAAGAAGAGTAGAGGAGGAAAAAAGAGTCGGAAGAAGAAGAGAAGAAGGGAGTTATGAGATGAAGAGGGTTAAGAGAGGAAGAGTAGACGAGAAGATAAGAGTCGAAAGAAGAAGAGAATGTGGGAGTTATGAGAAGAAGAGAGATAGGACAAGGAGAGAAGAGGAGTAGAGGAGAAGAAGAGAGTCGAATGAAAGAGAAAAGAAGAGAGCATAGAGAAGAAGACAAGAAGAGAGTCGAAAAAAGAAGAGGGTTGAAGGAGAGTTATAAGGAGAGGAAGAGAGTTCAAGGAAGAATAGTAGAAGAGAATGAAGGAAGGGGTAGTGAGAGGAAGAAGAGAAGAAAAGAAGAGGAGAAGAAGAGGGTCAAAAAAGAAGAGAAGAAGGGAGTTATCAGAGGGAGAGAGTTGAGAGAAGAAGAGAAGAAGAGTAGAAGAAAAGAGAGTCGGAAGAAGGAGAGAAGAAGAAGGGATTTGTGAGAGAAAGCGAGTTAAGATAAGAAGAGTAGAGGAGAAGGAGAGAGTTGAAGGGAAGTTGTGAGGAGAGGAAGAGACTTCGAGGGAGAATACAAGAAGAAAATCACGAGAAGGAAAGAGTAAGGGGAAGAAGAGAGGCGAATGAAGGAGGGAAGAAGAGAGTTGAAGGGGAGTTATGAGGAGAGAAAGAGAGTTTAAGGAAGAATATTAGGAGAGAATTAAGAGAGGGAGAGAGTGAGAGGAAGACGAGAAGAAGAGAGTTAAGAGGAGAAAAGAAGAAGAGTAGAGGACAAGAAGAGAAATGAAAGAAGAAGAGAATGTGGAAGTTATGAGGGGAAGAGAGTTAGGACAAGTAGAGAAGAAGAGTAGAGGAGAGTCGAAAAAAGAAGAGAGTTGAAGGTGAATTATTAGGAGAGGAAGAGAGTTCAAGGAAGAATGGTAGAAGATAATTACGGGAGGGAGAGAGTGAGGGGAAGAAGAGAAGAAGAGAGTTAAGTGAAGAAGAGTAGAAGAGTAGAGGAGAAGGAGAGAGTCGAGAGAATAAGAGAGTCGAGAGATGAAGAGAGTTGAAGGGGAGTTCTGAGGGAAGGAAGAGAGTTAGGGGAAGAACAGAAGAAGAGAGGTAAGAGAAGAAGAGAAGAGAAGAGTCGAAAGAAAAGGAGAAGAAAGGAGTTTTCAGCGGAAGAGAGTTGAAGGGTAGTTAAGAAAAAGAAGAAAAATTGGATTAGATTTTTTCTAGATGAAAACATCTTTCAAATGATGAATTTTCAGTCAAACATGATATAATTCAATTTTCAGGTGAAAAAATGAATTTCATAAAATAAAAACTAATTTTAAACGAATAGTTCGGTTTTATTTGGGAACTCTTTGGTCTATATCTTTTATTTGAAATTCAACTATTATTGGTTGAAAGTTGATTCTCATGTTGAAAATTGTTTCTTTTTGGTTGGAACTTCATCTCTTTGGCTCAAGTTGGTTTGAGGTTGAACAACTTTGTATTTTGTAGGAGGTTAATCTTTTTTGGTAGGAGAGTAATCTAGTTGATTAAAAATTCTTTTTTTCTAGGTAGAAAAACTTGTGGATTGAAAGTTGATCCCTTCTGTTAAACATTATTTTACCTAAAATATCGAAAATTCATCGGTGGCTGGATATTTGAATATTTTTCTTAGAAATTCATCGTTTTAGTTGAAAATTGAACTACTTGGTTGAAAAAGGAATTGTTTCGTTGAAAATTCACAATTTTAGTATAATTTTCAACTGCTTGGTTCAAAGTTGAGTTTATTTGTAAAAATAATTTTGTTTGTTGAAAAGAGATTTATAGTTCAAGTGAAAATTTCCTTTTTGTCAGGAAATTTAATATTTCATTATGAATTCCTTTTTTTTATTTTTTAGAAAATTAGTTTTCTGGGTTAAAAATTTATCCTTTTGGTGTCAAAGATTTATCATATGAATTCAACATTCATCTCTGGTTGCAAATTAGAATATTTCGTTGAAAATTCATCGTTTCAGTTGGAAATTTAACTACTTTGTTAAAAATTCATTTTTTGGCCAGAAGCTTCATCATATAAATTAAAAATTCATTTGTGGTTGAAAGTTTGATGGTTTTTTGGAAAGTTTGAATGTTTTGTTGAAAGTTTGGTACAACATCACTCTTCTTGGTTGAAACTTCTTTTTTTACAAAACCAAATGCCTCTCTGAAAGTTGGACTGTTTTGTTGAAAATTTACACTTCTAGTACAAATTTCAACTGCTCGGTTCAAAGTTGGATTACTTTGTTGAAGATTAATATTTTTCTTTTTTCAAAAAAATCAGTTTGAATACAAAATTTCTCTCTGGTCGAAAATTCAAATATTTTATTAGAAGATCATATTTTTCGTACTATAAATTCAACTTTTTTGTTTGAAATTTTTTTTTTTTCAGGAATTCATTTTATGAGTTGAAAATAATGATGGGGAATTCAAATATTTTGTTGAAAATGCATCGTTTCAATTGAAAATTGGAATACTTGGTTAAAAATTAAAATTTTTCGTTGAAAATTCAAGTACTTGGTTGAAAGAAAATTTTCTCTGTTTAAATTAATAAAATTAAGATAAAATTCAACTGCTTAGTTCAAAGTCAAATTACTTTGTTAAAATTCATTTTTTTTTTTGTGAAAATTATTAGTGAAAAATTTCTCTCTGGTCGGAAAATAAAAATATTTTGTTGGAAAATCATATTTTTTGTAGTAGGAAATCAACTTTTCAAGTTAAAAATACTTTTTTTCCAAAAAATTCTTCGTTTCAGATGAAAATTAAAATACTTAAAATTCATTTTTTGATACAAGGTTCATCATATAAGCTGTAAATTCATCTATGGTTGTAAGTTTGAATATTTCGATAAAAATTGGAAAGTTGGACTGTTTTGTTGCCAATTTACAATTTTAGCATAAATTTCAACTGCTTGGTTCAGCATTTGAGTTGGAAATTCATTTGTGGTTGAAAATTTAAATATTTTGTTAAAAATTCGTCGTTTTAGTTCCAAATTAATGTACTCTGTCAAAAATTAAACACTGTTAAAAATTTAAATATTTTGTTGGAAATTTATCTGTGGTTGAAAATTTAAATATTTTGTTGAAAATTTGGTTCAACATTGATCTTCTTGGTTAAAAATTCTTCTCTTGTTTTGCAAAACCAACTACTTGTTTAAAACTTGAACTGTTTTGTTGAAAATTTACAATTTTAGTATAAATCTCAACTGCTTGGTTCAAAGTTAGGTTACTTTGTTAGAAATCAATTTTTTTTCGTTAAAGATTTATAGTTTGTGTATAAAATTTCTCTCTGGTCAAAAATTGCAATATTTGATTGGGAAATCAAATTTTTCTTAGTAGAAAATTAACTTTTTTGGTTCAAAATTCATTTTTTCAGTCAGATATTCATAATAGGAGTTAAAAACTCATCTTCGAGTAAAAATTCACATATTTTGTTTGAAATTTATTGTTCCAGTTGAAAATTGAACTGCTCGGTTAAAAATTACATTCTTTAGTAAAAATCCATTTTCTTCGTTGAAGGTTCATCATATAAGTTGGAAATTCATCTCCGTTCGAAAATTTTGATATTTTGTTCAAAATTCATATTTTCCCAGTAAAAAATTAATTTCTTTGGTTGAAAACCCAACTTTTATGTATAAAAATTCAACGACAAAACTGAGGATCGAAGTATTTTGTTTGTTTTCTTAAAATAAGAAAATAATAAAGGATTCAAGGTTTAATTAAAAAATTATTCCGCCGGAAGAGTTCGCTGCTAGGTTGATGACTCAAACCCGGTTTACGGAAGGTCGAAGGGACTTTAAAAACCCACATATGCTAATTTTTGTGAAACAAGGTTACTTGAAACTAGAATTGAATCTGTTTAATCTATTTTTACTACAACCGTGATTTAATGTCTGAGTCATTAAATTATTATTAGAAATGTTAAAAAATTCCGTCTCATCTTTTATCGGAGTTCGAATATTACATTTTTTTTATAAGCATGCAACCAAGATATCTTATCAGTAGAATAATAAACTTTTCCTCATTTGCGAACGCACTCTTTCACACATCATCATATTCTATTTTATTTGTTTATTTTTTTGTCGATAAAAGTGTAGCAAGCAAAAATAATGCGATAAGTGCACACTCGAAACTCGTGATCGTGGTTATGAATTATCTGTTGCAAATGCAAGGATCACATTCAGTCCCGTTTTTTCAATCTTTCCGTCCCATTTGTAAGACGTTTGCTACTTTTTCATAATTTATTTGCGAATGATTCCTAAAAAATAAAATCAAATAACATTCGAAAATTCCTGCCCCAATCTATACTTTCGCAGCCATATGAGCCATATTTTCTCCTTTCCGAATCATGAAAATTTCATAATATCTCATCATTTTATTAATTATGTAATATTATTAATTTTATAATATGTATTACCCAATTAGAACATCCCCGGATGGAAAAAGTTGCGGCATTGCCAAATTTCAACAGTCAGAATTTTTTTTTTAATCGATAACGTTTATTTAATGACAATACAATTATTTGGTATTTGATCGATGAAAACTTTTTCAACAAATTTGAATCTATATATTTTCTCTATTAATAATTAAAATTTAAAACAACAATAATGAAAAGATATATATTCTTCAGTGAGTTCTTTTTCAATGTTCAGAGTATTTGGAAAAAAATGATTGTTCTTTTAACTTGAGAAAAAAACTTTTGAACAAAATTTTTGAGTAATAAAAAAATATTGGATGGACCAAATACAATTTTAAAAATTGTTCTGCCATTCTTATGAAATCCGGATATCGTAGCTGATTTTTCTCAATTTTGAGTAAAAATCAATAAATTTAACTCCACTTTTTTTATTCCCTTTGAAAAAATAAAAATACTCTTTGACTGAACATTGTATTAATTTTCCGGAGTTACAAGAACAATATTTTTTTTCAAATTGTGCACATTTTCAAAACAGGTTGTCACTGGAAACTATATTTTTATTGACGTTATTTTAACTTCAAACAATAATAAGGATGAATAAATGAATGAATAAATAAATATTATATATATAATACTTTGAATCGTTGGAAAAATTTTTATTGATAAAAATAGGAAATCATAGTATTATTTATGAATAAATATTATTTTTGGAAAATTTGTTTTGATCGTTGATATTCTGGAATTCTACAATTTGATATTTTATTTATTTGTTTCAAAATTCATATATTTTGTTTAATATTTGCCTATATTGTCTGGAAGTTAATCCCCTTGGTAGAGGATTCATAATTCTAATTGAATCTCCATTAATTTGATTCATTTATGTTTTTGAGAATGAAGTTTTGAAACTGAAAATACAACCTTTTGGATTGTAATTGTTTTGCAAATTTCATGTTGAGAATTTGCCTTTGTCGGTTCTACGTTAATCTTCTTGGTAGGCAATTTTTCATTTGGATTAAAATTCATTGTTTCTGTTAAAACTTTATTAATTTGGTTGGAATTTCTTTTTTTTTTTTGGGTAAAAATTGAATTTTTCACCTGAAAATGTAACTTTTGCATCGATGGTCGAGATTTGATACTTCCAATTTGAAATTTATATTTTTTATTTGAAAATACATCCATTTGGTTCAAAATTCTTGCATTCTTTTTAAAAATTCGCCTTATTTCTGGTTGAAAGTTAATGCTTTCGGATGAAAATTCATCATTCTTTTTAAACATCATCAATTTTGTTGATTCTTTTCGGTTGATGATTAGGCGTCTTGAGGTAAAATGGAACATTTTGCATTTTTCATTAAAGATTGATGAATAAATTGAAATTTTTGGTCGAAAATTCATAAATTTGTTTGAAAATCGCATTTTTCTGGGAACAATTCATCTTCTTGGTTAATGATTCAACTAGTTGGTTGAAAGTTGATCTCTTCCGTTCAACATCCGTCTTTTCGGTTGAAGATTTATCATTTTAGTCGAAAATTCATCTTTTGGTTGGAAATTTAACAATCTTGTTGGAAATTCTTCCTTTTTCTCGGTTGACCATGATTTCTTTAACTGAGAACGAAATCATTCCGTTTTTGAAAGACATTTTTTCAAGCTGAAAATTTTACTATTTAGGTGAAAATTCATGTATTTCTAACTAAAAAATATAAGTGCCTAACCAAAAATGGAATGGTTGAATTTTTTAACTCAAAAATACATTTTACAAAGAAAAATGGCTTTGTGGCCAAATACTTCAATTTTAGTTGAGGATTCATCTTTTTTTTCGAGAAATGTACTATTTTTGGAAATTTTTTGTTAAAAATTAGTTTTGTAAACTGAAAATGAGCGTAGATACTTCAGTTAAACTCCATCTGTTAATGGGAAAAAATCATCAACTTTTTTGGTAGAAAATTCGTTATTATAGTGAAAAATTGAATTGTTTTGTGAATTTAAGTCGGTTCGAAAATTTACATATTTTGTTGAAAACTCATATGTTCAAATAGAAAATTGAACTTTTTAGTTAGAAATCAATTTCTTTCGTCCACAAATTCAACAAAAAATTTGAAAATTGAACTTTTTTTGTATTCTTTGGACAAGAAAGTAATGAAGGAATCCTTTCCTCCAAAGCTTGCCACAACACTCTCCTGTTGACTCAGTCGAACGCTGCTTTAAAATCCACGAACATGGCTACTAGTTTCCCTCTCTTCCACCCGTCTGGTTGTGTGGAATACTTCCTTTGTATTCTACCTTCTCTTTCTTTATTAGCGGGATCACTAATCTCGTCCTTCATTCTTCGGGCCTTCCTTCCCCTCTCCATACTTTGTTACAAACATCTCTTCTCTTACTCTTTTCTCCCCATATTTGAGAGCTTCATTCTCCATACCATCCTCTCCTGTTGCTTCATTTCTTTTCAGCATTTCTATTGCCTCGTTTACTTCCCTCCTGCTTATGTTATCCCTTTCTTCCCCTTCTCTCTTCATTACCTTTCTCTCCTCTTACCCTTTTTTCTCCTCCTCATAACAATCCTTTAAAGTACTTCGTCAACTCACTCATTTTGATTTCCTCATTTACTCCCTCCCTTCTTCCCCTGTTTATCACCTCCCATACTTTTCCTTCCTTCACTGCTGTCTCTACCTCCTCCATATACCTTTCCATCTCCTACTGTCTTTTCTCGTTTAACATTTTTTCATACTCTTGTTCCCGTTCACCGCACTCATTTTTGTCAATCCCTCAACTCCCCCCCCCCCCCAGCGCTCCATGTACACATTTTCCTCATTCTTCCCTCTATAGTGGTTATGATCTCCTCCTTTTGATTTCTCTATTAACGGGAAGTGCTCAATCCTATCTCATTGCCAACTTCTATCGCATCAAAAGCTTCCTTATCCTTTTTTCTGATGAAATGTAGTCAATCACGGTTTCCACTTCTCCCGTGAACGTTATTTCTCTTTCCTCGTTCCCCTTTCAATTGCCGTTACAAATGAACCATCCTGCCCCTCCTATCAGTAGCCTCCCCTCCCGATCTGGTTCTTTATGTTTCAACTTCCTCATGAACCCCTCTTCATTTCATACCTCTCCTCCCTGATCTGTCCGGGCATTCAAGTCGCCCCCTATTAAAACCAACTCTTCTCCATTTTCCTCCATCCACCTCTTTATAACTTTGAATCTCTCCTCTTCCCCTCTTCTTTTGTAAACGCATACTACTACAGCCCTTTTTTCCCCACTTTAATTTTCCTTATCATACTTCGTCTTTTGTTTCACAATCCTTTTCTCATCCCTGTTCTACCAACCAACCCTTTCTTACTCTCGATAGCATTCCGCCCATTCATCTCCAATTTGCGTGTTCCTTTCTTGCTTCCCGCGTCTTTCATACGTATCCTTTAGGTGAACTTCTTTCTTACCTCTTCCAGTCTTTCATATCCGCCGAAGACTCACTCTTCATTATCACGTCCTAGTTTTTCAATCCCACCAAGAAATTTTTATCCTTGTTTTCTAATCCCAAAAAATTCCAGAACGCCGCTTCCACTTCCCGATCTTTTCTCTTCCTTGTTTCTATATTTGTTTGTCCTCTGTAAACCCCTTAATTTCCAATTCGCTGTTCTCTGTCCTTTTCCCTGCCTTGCCTTGTTTGACAGACTCTCAAAACTTCTTTGTCTTCGTCTCAGATTCTTATCTCTCCGTTTACCCATATCCTATCTCTTCCTATTATCACTCTTCTACCCTTCTTTCTCTCTTCTTCGATTCTCTCTGTTCTTCCTTTCAACCATCTCTTTTCCCCCATTATTTCGAATCTATCCTCCTCACTTTCTAGTGCCACCAAACACATGCCTTTTCTCTCATCCTCAATCCTTCCTATTCTCCTTACTATTTCTATTCTTACTCTTTCTCCTATATCACTAATCACTTTCCTGTTCTGTTTTTTATTTCCACCCTCTTGATCAACATGTTCTTTGTTCCCTTTCTATCTGCGATAATCTCCTATATACAATCTCATTCTCTGCCCGTTCATCCTACTGTTATTCACACAGTGGTTCAAAATTCCAAATTTCTGGTCAAAACCTCGATAATCGACAGTTTCCGATCAAGATGAAATTCACTGTACGTGTAGAAGGTGCATTTCTGTCGAGAAATCCAAAAGAGCAGATTTTCATATTTATCAGTTTCTACAAGGTATATGCTCAAATTCGAACGTTCCGCCGAACACATGTTACGCAGCTGAGAAGTCCAGCGCGTCCGAGTGAAATATAAGTGTCGGAAAAAAGCAGTTGCAAGTTGACCAGTATTCCCTGACCTCATGGATTTTAATCGCTAAGGAATGTAGAATATTTCTGTACTAGTTTCAAGTGAAAATGATAATGCATGCTTCTGTAGGAGATTTAGAAATGCTCGCGCTCCTTTTTCTATTTCACGCAGGAAAAATTTAGAAATTCCATAAAGGATTAGTTATCCAGGCCGCATCAGGCCGCTTCGATTCTTACTGTGTTGTACACGAGAAGGTGTCCTTAATAAACTGGCGTAGAAATTTTCTGCCCTAGCTTGCCCGTCTTCTTTTGGGAACGATTTCTTTAAGGCTTACGGCGTGTCGTTTCACGTGCCTGGCGGAGCGCATAGCGAGGGGCTCGTCGCATGGGCGATACAGGGAATGAGGAGGGAGCTTTCATGCTTTTTTTACACCAAGAAATTCCTGAGGATACTAATCCCTGTCTTCGAATGTTTTGACGTAATGTAAGTGTTAATCAACTAGTTATCATTCACGGAAATTATTATAAAACTATTTATTTACTTGTGATTGACATAAAGATTAATATTTTAAATGTATTGAACTTCTTTCAAAATGGAAAATTTGATGCGCAATTATTTGATACAAATTGATCAAATTACCGTAAATTACCGAAAATTCCCAGAAATCTATGGAAATTTTTGAATGGAATTTTAGGTTATTGATCTTGAGTTACCACGAATCACCTGTGAAATTAGTGAAAATTACCAAAAAATTGTACGGATTTCCGAAAATTTTCAATTTTAGGTTATCTATCATAAGTTACTATAAATTACCTGTAAAATTAGTATAAATCACGGAGTACTACAAGGAGACCGCACGCCATACATTTGGCCTGGCGCCAGTTTGCGATAGCCTGTTTCGGATTTTCATCCCTTCCCAGATAGAAGCGCCCCTTCAGTGGAAATATATAATTACAAATTATCGTCTG
>WSXT02036418.1:0-12177 GCA_011762715.2 Neuroterus valhalla
ATGATTTGAACAATAGTAATTAAAAATTAGTAAATAATAAATTAAATAATGACAGTTTTGACTACAAACTAATACTTCTAGAATGGCTACTTATTATTTGCACTAAAAGAATGATTATTTAAATTTCGCTTTTTTTGGAGTCGACGCCGTACTTGACTCAGCAATGAACACTTAAAAAAAAGCGAGATTTAAATAATCATTCTTTTAGTGCAAATAATAAGTAGCCATTCTAAAAGTATTAGTTTGTAGTCAAAACTGTCATTATTTAATTTATTATTTACTAATTTTTAATTACTATTGTTCAAATCATTTTCGTTGTTTACTCTGGTTTTTAAACTTTTTTTTAGTTATTATTATTTTTTTTACTTTATTTTTTTAGGTACTATCTTTTTTTACTTTATTTCTTTAGTTACTATTGTTTTTTTTACTTCATCTTTTTTTTTAATTTACTATTGTTTTTTAACTTTATTCTTTTTTGAAGTCGGTCTTTTTTTGTGATAAATAATTTTGCTCCTTATTATTTCTCCTTGTCTTCCACAGTTTAGCCGGAAAATGTCAATTTTTCATTCTGTCAAGTGCGTTATCATGATTGCAACAAAAACTATACGTCCTATGAAAAAATAGTCAACAGTTAATTTGTACATCTTTTCAAAATGAACAATTTTCCTCTCCAGCAGTTTTTTTTAACTCACATAGTTTTTATTAACAACAGAGTTTTCGGTTTTTAACCGAAGTTTTCATCATTTAAACAAACACTATGCATCTAATGAAAAAAAATGGTCAGAACAAAATTTGTAGATCTTTTAAAATGAATATTTTTGCTCCTTAAATTTCTTTGCAGCTTGCAAAGTCTAAGCGGTAATGACCATCCTTAATTTTTCGAAAAGCTTTTTCGATGGATAAATCCAGCACCGTTCGTCAGAAATAGCTGGTAAACGAAACCGTCCTTTCTTTTTTGACATTAAAAAAGTGTGCTGAAGCCCAATCCAAAATGATCATTCTTTCGAAAGTTATCGAGTCTACAGATTATAGACACCTTTGTAAAAATAGTTGTTTCTAACTCAGGGAGTCTCAAAACGTGGAGATTTCTTCAAATCAGCGAAAGACGATTTTAACATGAAACTAATACCTTCTCATTTAGAATGAGAATGCAAAAACGTGATATTAGATTTTTCAATAAAGAGGAATCAACTTTGAGCCTAGAATACTGTGATTCCAGATTTATGATAGGAAATAATACTTCAATGTCTGCAAAGTTATTCTCGAGGATAACAAAAAATATAACTTTTATATTTCAATGTCAACTGAAGAAGGCTTTAAATATTTCATTATTGAAGTAGGTTTCTGAAACAGATGATCTCTTTTAGGTTCTAAAACGATTATTGAAAATGTTTATCAAATACACGATTAGGACTTTACAATCGTTTTTTTTTCTCATTCTGTGAAAACTACTTTTTCCGGCGTGAATTTGTGTGGAATTTTTTTTTTATAAACCAATGCATAAATGATATATAGCTTTAGAAGAAACGACGCGACTTCATGCGAAGTCTTTTTTAGAGTTAGAAACTTCCACCATTTTTTTCTCAGAAAATCGTGATAGCCAATGACCATTAAGCTTTGAAATAATAATCAAAAATTGTTTTTTAAATAAACAATGAAAAATTTGCAATTTGCAGTTTTTTTATAATTTCCTGAAAATCTTATCTTTTCTGCGTATGTTTGTAATGGAACATTTTCCTGTAAGACCAACAGATATAGAAATGAAGAATCATGAAAAAAGGTTCTGAATTTTGGATTAATAATAACTTTTGAAAAGTTGGAAATTCAATAAACATTCTGTAGCAATACTGTATAGTATCCTGCGAACGAGTCTAACGACCTGATCGCCATATTATATTCAAAATTTATAAAAAATTCAGGACGAATCCTAAATGAATTCAAATTAATTCTTACTTCTTCTGAATGAATTCTTCGAAATCCATTAGAATATTATTAAATCTCGTAAAATAACATGAAATCTGATACTACTTTTTGAAATGCTTGGAAAATTTGTTAAAATACCTTGAAAACTTTTTAAATCACTCAAATTCATTCTAAAGCTCTTGAATATGCTTTATAATCTTCAAAGTACCCGAAAATATTCCAATTCCTTTGGAATACCTTCAAATAATGGAAATTAATTGAGAATTCTCAAAAATCTTTCAAAATTTTCGATACTGTTTGAAATTCATCAATTCTTGTGGATAAAATCTTTGAAATCTATGAAAATATTATAAAATCCCTTGAAATCAGATGATGTTACCTGAAATCTTGAAAAATTGATCAAAGTTTATAAGATCCCCCCGGTTTTATAAGATTCTCAAAGATTTTGAAAATTTAAGGTATCTTTGACGGTACTTCCAAAGCATTTTTAATATAGAAGGATTTTAAACATTTTAAGAAATTTCAGAAGATTTTACTGCATTTTTTATACTTTCACGGACACTTCCAATTTTTTGAAGGATTTGAAGACTTAAGGATATTTCAAAATATTCTAAGGAACTTACAATAGGGTTCAATAATTTGGAAGCATTGCAAAGAATTTACAAATTTTTAGGGTATTCTAGCAATTCTAAGCATTTTTAGGGCTTTTGAAAGTTTCAAGGGACTTCAGAAGAATTTTCAATCGATTTTTTAATCATTTGCTAGGACTTTTCAAGCAGTAACCTCAAGAGATGAGGAAAATCCGCCTAGAATGCATCAAGACTTTCTGAAATAATTCAAAATCATTGAAATCCCAAGGAATCTTAAAAAACACCTTGGATTTTTAAAAACCCAAAACTCTTATAGTTTGTAGAAAATCGTTTCATATCATCCGAAATTCTCTGAATACCCTATGTGATTTCGTTTAATCTACTTTGAGTTTTTCTATATGCCTTGAAACTTTTGAAATACTTCGAAATTTCTAAAAATTGTTGAAATAAAATTTATGAGATCCCTCGAAATTTTTCGAAATACCTCAAAATAATTCCAATCCTTCAAAATTTTAGAAATGAATGAATAATTCTTTTGAATTATTTTAAATTCTCTACAATATTCCGAATTCTGTGTAATCTTTTCAAATCCTTCAAAATTCGTGTAATCTTAAAAATGCCCTTTGAATCTTCAAGAATATTCTAGAATATTTCTAACTCTTAAAAGACTTTGGAAAAAACTTGAAATATGTTCAAGATCTCCAAAATTTTTAATAAATTTTTTAATATCCTAAAATTTTAAAAAATCTCTTGGAATATTCGGAAAACCCTTGAAATATATTCAAATATTTGAAATACTACGAAATCATTCAAATACTTAGAAATTCCTTGACATTTTTTAAATCTCTCTAAGAATTCAGAAATCCTTTGGAATATTTTGACATTCCTTTTTTCAAGATAGCGGATATGTTTTTTCTGCCTATTGCTCAAGAAATTTGAAAATAGGTTCGAAGGGAAATTGAAAAAATGGTTGCATCGTTACAAAAAAAAAAGTGTAAAGCTTGTCAATAGTTATATGATGTGGGTCCAATGCTCGAAAATGACATCATTCCAACTTTTGGACATAAAAATTCGGAACAAAAAATTTTGAAAGTTGCAATTCTTTATCTAAATATCTTCAATAACAGGTATTAAGAAAGAAAACCATGCATCTGATTTCGATTATTTGAAAAATAAGGTTATCAATTGTATTTATAATACAATGAAATGTTAGAATTATAAAAAATAGGTACGAAGCTAAAGCGTTTTTGTTCGATTATCAACGTAACTTCTCCAGAACGTTAAACCAAGCCTTTGGACTACAAACAACGAACATTTCTCGCTATTATTTTCATTTTCGGAGCACTCACAAAACGCTGAAATTTTCACCTTTCACTTGCATCAAATTCATCTTTGAGATGAATTTGAAGTTGAATCTTGTTAAATTGAATTTCACTAGACCTAATAAATGCCAAAACTAAAACAATTCCCGCACTTGTTAACTAGTTCTACAGCCTGTCATGTTTTATAACCCTGTTTTGTTCTCGAAGAAGACCTCGCTTTCAACTCTTGCCGGATCTCATCACCCAACTCACAAAAAACCTCGAAACCTAATCCGCATTATCTGCCTAGCTGGCAAAAAAATTGGTTGGACAATTTCCAATTTAAAACCACCTTTCATGAAACGATAAAATACGTTTTACTGCGCAAAATGAACGTGTTTTCGCGACCTGATCGCCATATTGCCTTAGCACTGTTATCATTATTGCCCGCTGTTATTTTGGAGCAACTTGACAAATCTTGAAACTTTTTTTTTTGCGAAATTCCAATCGAACAACAGCACGCACTCAACAAAAACACACTTCCAATCAAGATTTTTTTTCCTTGAATAGTTTGTCTACTTCCTTCCTTATTTCTAAAATACTTACTCTGAAGAACTGCAACTATAATCCTTATCTGAAACGCCGACCGATGATCCTAGATCACTTTTCATTGCAAAATGCAATAATTGTAGTTTTCGATGATTATTTTCGGGGAATTTTGATTATTTCCGTTATTTTGTTATGACTACACGACTAGCTTGGTGACCTCATCAAATAACCTGAAATAACCTAACAAATCACGTTTGTTCTTTCGAATTCTACTCATCAAGAAAATCAATATTTTGATTTTTATTCTACGTATTTTTGGCAAGTTTTTTTATTTTTTAATAAAAAAACCCGAGTTTCGGGGTGTTTTTTTGCCTAAAATCGATTTAATAGTGGGTATTTTCTAGCACATGTGATCAATCGACGACCAGTAGCGAAGACGAAGACTGACTAAGTGCTTGTTCTCTATCGTCCAATCGCGTGAGGCTTTCCAATCGAGAAATTTTCTGATTAGTCGAGAAGAAGTGATTAGTTGAAAAGTTTGGGGGAAGCTGATTGGCACGTTACCTGTTTCCGGATTTCCAACCTCTCTTTTTCGATAATCGGTTTTCAGTTTCAAACCTTATAAGGAAAGAACATGTCATTTTTCTAAACTTTTTGTACGAATAATTGAAGAAATTCATCTGTTTCTATAGATTCCTTTATTCTTAATTTCGATTTTCAGTTTTTTGTTTAATTCTCATAATTCATTCTACTACTAGAGTCAAATTCGAAACTGAAGCTGGGCATAACCCATACAAAATGGCAGCACGCTGTGGGTCAATCACCAATGCCTTTCACATGAGACAAGACTTTATTTTTCAATAACATAATAAGACATTATTACACATTATTTTTTATTCTTTTAAATCTATCTCATTGAATTGTAAAACGATTTTAATGATTGATTTTATCATTTATTCAAATATCTTTCGAAGAATAAAAATAATATTTTAATACACTGATCGTGAAATATCGCTTTTTTCATGTCATAAGAAAATAAAGTTTTGTCTTGTTTTGTCTTATGCAATTAGCATTATTCTGTGGCCCTTAAGGTTTATACACTTTTCATTTTTCCTAACTAAAATAAAATACCACACAGCGCGGTATTTTAAAATTATAAATGCGCAAGTAAATTTTTGTTCTACACAAGGAAAAGATGTATTAGCAAAGAGTATTAGTCAACAGATTTCATATATATCCTTCTCGGGTATCTTTTTTCATGATACATAAAATAAATATATTGATGTCTGGAATTATTTCGAAAGATATTCCAAATTTTTATATTTTTTAAATGATACGGAAATGATTTGTATCTTGAAAAATTTCAAGAAAAATATGAGCTTTTCGATTTCTAGAATTGATCTATCTCAAAAAATCGATTTCAAGAGAACATTGATTATTTCCAAAACATTTCGCAAGATGTCCAAAATACTGGGAGAAAATCTGGAAGATTCTAAAGCATTTTTTCAATTTTGCGGGAATATTTTTAAATTTTGAGAGAAATTCGAATCGGTTGTATGATATTTGGTAGTTTGAAATATTCTAAACAAAAAAAATATTCTCAAAGACAGTTAGAGAAAAGATTAAAGATTTAATAAACTGTGAAAAAAATCCAAATTGTTGAAGTATTGATTAAAAATGGATCTTATCTAATATTTTGTGAAGTTCTATAAGAATAACAAATTAAAAATGATTTCCCATTTTGAAGAATGAATTTTGAGGGGATATTTGAAAATATTCACTAAATTGTTGGAACAGAAGTGAGATTGGGATATATAATTGAGAGATTTCAAGGAATGTTCCTAATTTTGCATAATTTTGTAACTCCAAGGAAAATTTCAATTATATTTTGAGATATTCGGGAATTTTAGAAATTTTGAAGGAATTAAAAATATTATTAGATTCACTCAAACTTCTAAAAATATCTTTTAGATTTACTACATTCTTCTTTTCCTGAAATTCGGTGAATAAGTCCTGCAAATTGATAGAAACCTTTGGGATCCTTCGCCGGAAACTTGGAAGATCTTCCGAATTATTTCGGGAATTTCCCAAGTGCTCTGTTAGAATTATTTTTCAAAGTAAAAAATCGATTAAATTTTACCAAGAATCTCAACAAAATCTACCTTTTATGTTCAAACAGTTTTGCATCTCTGGACAGAATCCTTCTTCAAACACTTCCAGAAATGGATATTTTGTTTACATTTTCTTTATAACATCTTCAAATTCTGTCATTATATTTTTTACTTTTTCTCTAAATATGTACTCCTAATATTCTTCAAAATAATTTAACTTTATCTTGAAATTTAGGAAAAAACCTACAAAATTACAGATAGAAATTGAAGTTACCCTGATTTATCCTTAGAAATTTAGGAAATCCTGTTAAGTCTTTCATAGAAATTAATTTAACAAAACAGAAAAATATTTTCAAATTTTTCTAGGAATAAAGAAAGGATTCATTATCTCTAACCGCTCAAAATCGTTCAAGAGAATATTCTTTTCTCTTTTCAAATATTCAAAAATGGAAATAATGTTCAAACTTATTTGAAACATTTCCAAATTTTATATTATAATTGAAATTTCTTCAAGGCCCAAATATCTTTAAAATAATGCTTATTTCCTCTCGATTTTTTTAATTTTTGCGGAATCCTGATTATTTTTCAATAATAAAACTGGAAATATTTTATGGTTTTCTATTAAAATAAATTTTGAAAAATAAAAAATAATCAAAAATTTTCCTGGTAGTCTTCAAAATTTTGTTGTATTTTCCTGAAGAGTTTCGAAATTGTTTGAAATTTTTCCTTTCCTATAATATATATACTTGTTTGAAAATTTTGGAAATTGGAGAGTAAAAAACTTGACTTTTCATCCAAATTATTATGAAATTTTAAGAATTGTTATATATCCAGTTTAAGGATTGACGAGTTTCAACTTTGAAGATTTACAATGAGTTTTAATAATTATACAATGATCATTTATCATGAAAAATCTATTTGCTCATTTAACAATTGTATTATGCGCGCTATTTAGGGCCAATGAGAATGCCGATGCAACGCATGCGCATTGATAGAGGGGAAGAATTAGTATAACCTTGGCATGACGACTTCCGGCTGTCAGAGAGGTGCGTGTTGAGACTTGAGCCGCGAGAATCCACTTGGGAAACGTCAGTTAGTGAAATATTTTCAGTGAAATATTCGTAAAAGTGATTATTGGATTCGGATTTGATAGTGAGTAGAAAAATCTGGTGAGTAATGGGTTTTCAAAATAAATTACAGCGATTGTGAAAGTACACCTCGAGGAAGATTTATAGGTAGTTTCGTGTAGGAGGTTGCACCACAATTATCGATTTTTTATAACCTTGCGCTCCAGCCCGTTTCTTTAATTGATGAATTTCATGAGATTTTTGAGAATAATTGATTGAGGTTTTTCTCTTCTTCTTCCTCTTCTTTTTTTCACAGGCATGATCTGCTCGATAAATATTCCTGTCAGTATGATTCATTCTAAATGTCATTTTTGACATTTGCCCTTATTTACTCTTAATTGATGATATTATCTTGGATTTTTGTGAGGATAGTTCATTTTAAAAACTTACCATCGGAAACTTCGACAATTTTGGAGAATCACACTTGAAAATTCTGCAAAATAAAAAAAATTGCCTCAAAATCTCCCCAATGGTTTTTAAAAATATTTATTGGAATTTTTTGTAATATTTTCAAAAGTCAAGTTTTCGTAATAGAATAATCATAACTTATTCACGAACAGAGCCCCGAAAATTTTTTTTTTCATTGGAATATTTGCAAATATTTTCCTGTCTTTCCAAAACTTCTAATTGTCTATTAAACTCAATTGCATTTTCCTAAGGTTTTTTTATTTATTCCAATAATTTGAGTGGATATCAGTTGATTTGAAATATTTTATGGCATTTTCTCTAGGTCTCCATAATTTGAAGGTGTTCCGAAGGATTTTGAGGATGTGCCCTATTTTTAAAAACTCCAAGGAATTTTGAAGAGCTTTGGGATGTTTCAAGTGATTGTAAAGATTTCATAAATTTTCAGAAGATTTGGAGGAATTTAAAAACTCTTTGAAAAGTGTCAAGGAATCGCAAAAGACTTAAAAAGATTTGAAATATTCAAATATTCGGAAGAATTTTTCAAATGGATATCAAGGGATATGGAAGATATTTTGGAATATTAAGATTCGAAGGAATTTTCAAGGTTTTTACAAAATTTCGAAGGATTTCAAAATTTGATGACATTTTTAAATATTTGAAGGAATATTCAAGTCCTTAAAAAATTCGGGGGGATTTCAAGAAATTCTAATAGATTTGAAATTATGGAGGGAATTAATAAATAATCTGAAGACTGATTCATCCATTCAATCAATTTTAATGGATATTGTAGGCTTTGCAATATTTCATGGTATTTTGAATAAGTTTTGAAAATGTGAACATATTCCAAAAGATTTTGGGTTTTTTTTTTAACTTCAAAGAAGTTTTCAAGATCTTAAGAAGTTCTGGAAGATTTTTGCGGTATTTATTAAGATTTCAAGGGATTTACAAGAGCTGTAGAAAGTTTCAAGACATTTCAAAAGAAATTCCTTAATTTTTATACTAATTTTCAAAAAGTCTAAGAAATTTCAATTCATTTTCATAATCAAAATGGATATCAAATAATGACTATGAGATTTAAAATAATTTCAAAAGACTTAGAAAGATTCGGAATAATTAAACGAATTTCTAATGGGTTTCAATAATATGAGCGCATTCCAAAGGATTAAAAAGATTTTGGGGTATTTCCCAAATTTCCAAGGAATTTTCAAGATCTCCTTAAAGTTTCAGGGGATTTTAAAGCAGTTGGAATATTATTGGAAATTTCCTTGAAATTTTCAAGAAATGGCTTCTCATATTATATTGTAATATTATTTTAGGCATAATATTATTTTGTAATTTTGAAGATAGTTTTCGAAGATTTCTAGGAAATATTTAATTAATTTCAACAATTTCAAGTGATTTTGAAGGGTTCTAAATATTTTAGAGTATTTAAAAATATTTCAAACGATTCCGAATAATTTAGAGAATTTTGAATTCTCAATGATTTCAAAGGATCCAAAATATTTGAAGAGTATTTAAAAGTATTTCGAAGCATTTTAAGAGATTTGAAAAATTGCTTAGGATTTCCAAAGATTCTTAAGATTTCAATGGTTTCATAATAATTATTATAGGTTCTGGAAAATTTTCTCTAATTTCGAAAAAAATGGACTAAATTTATCAGACTGAATTATTTCAGGATATTTGTAATGTTCAAAGGTATTCTATAAGATTGGCGAGGATTTCAATGATTTTAAGGGATTTTAGGGGCTCCTTATGGTATTTCTTTAATTTTTGCGGAATTCTACGAAATATCGTGCGATTTGAATTCATTTGGAACTCACCGCGAATTCTGATCAATTTAGCCTAAGTTTTTCGAAATTCTTTCAAAGTTTTGGGAATCTTCGTAAATCTTTACAATTTATGTATAAGGTTAATAGAAAATAAAAAATTATTCAGTGAAAAATCAAGGAAAAGTCATGGACTTTGTGAATGAAGTATCGCGGTCATTCAGACCTGAAACATTGAAAAAAAAAGTATGATAATTTCGAGACCCAAAAAATAGAAAATTGACCAGTAGAAAACCGTTGAACGCCCAGTCATTCAAAATCAAGAACGCAGTCGCAACTTTGAGAAAACTACCTCATCCTCACCCTCGAAAGACAATAGACTCGCTTTTCCAACATGACGTCCAGATGTCTCTCCAAGACTCAGGAAATTCGGGATTCGCCAGTCGTGGATTTTACCTCGTCGGGAGAAGTCCTTCAAAAAAAAAATTGTGCTCCACCTGAATCAAAAAGGTTTTGGTAGGTGCAAATCGCTGATCAAAGATTAAAAATAAAATATTGTTAATCACAATTTGTTTATTGCAAATTGCTATTCCCTTCCAAAATTATCGACTCTTCCCGAAGTTCTTCGGTTATTCCCGCGAATTCTCGGTCAACAAAGTCCTCTCGAACTTCCTTCCTCTGAAGGTTCTCACTACCAATCCTGACTCCTGGTGAACCAGGTTGAGACATTTTCTGTAATCCAACGACGGTTATGAATGAAGTAGAAATTATTAATCTATCAGAACATATGGTTATTATGCACCATCTTATTGAGAAAGCATATATATTCTCCTGGTTTTTGCATCATAGATAAAACAACGATTCAGGGTGCAATTTCAACAGAAAGTCATCAATTAAAAAAAATAATTTATTTTATTTTATTTTAGCACCGAATTTTCAGCTGGAGCAATTTTTGCTCTTCGTTTTTCGCAATTGAAGTTAAATTTTCCCGGAACAATCATAGCACTTAAATTAAATACAAGTGATTGCTGTAAGAAGATTACATCAATAATTATTGAAGTAACGCTTATTGTCAATTTATACCCATTTATGAAAGAATTTTCCCATTATTGTATGAAAATTACAATAAACATGTAATTTGAAGGATGTACTCTAGTTACAGTCAATCTAAAAATTCGATAATCTTTATGATGATTTATATAATTGACCAAAATGTATCTATTAATAATTGCTGCGTATTTTGAAGGAGGCTTATCAGTGTGCTTCAGAAAAAAATAATTCAGGTTGAAATTGTTTATTCATCATAAATTATTCACAGTCTTAGTTTTTGCTATATCGTTAGGAAAATGGTACAATTCTTATCTAATCCTAATGATCAAGGCCTTATTTAATTCTCAGAAAGATTGTGTTGATTGAAATTCGAAATTTCATTGCTTATACCAATTACAATAATTATGATTCCTAAATAAATTTTTTCAATACAATCTACCCAAATAGAATTGTAGAGAATCCTCAATAGAATTAAATTGGGCCTTGACCATTAGGATTGGATAAGAATTGTAACTTTTCTCTAACGAGAGAGCAAAAACTAAAACTCTAAATAACTTCTGAAAAATAAACAATTTTAACCTAAATCATTTTTTTCTGCAGCACACTTAGAAGCCTCCATCTAAATACGCAGCATTTATAACAGATATATTTTGGTCAATTTTATAAATCATTATAAAGATTATCGAATTTTGAGATTGACTGTAACTAGTGTACATCCTCAAGAAAGCAATCCTAGAACATAAAAATGCATTGCGAAAATGTGACTGGAACATATATTTTGTACCATATTTTTGCATTTTTCTCCTATAGTTTTCGTGGGATAATTACACTTTCACTGTGAATTTACACTGAGTTTTTGAGGAAATTTCCCATAAGTAATGAAATTTTTATGAGGCATAAAATTACCAGTGACTGCTGTATAGTCTATACGAAATTCACGTCCGTAATAAAAATATTTTGGGAAAATTGAAGAATTCATTTCTTCCGTATTTGTGTGTCCCATGGTATTTCTATGTTCTTTCCAACCATCAATAGTGTAATTTTCAACCATTTCTTTACAGTGTATTCGTTTTCCGAGTTCTTTAAAGTTTTGGCTAATTCGAAATTTCAATTTCTTCCGATGACGAATCACTAGTCAGGGATACACGTGGTGTTTAAGCGTTTGCGCAAAACGAAACCTTCTATTGATTTTCCCAACTCCTACGCCACCGTCTCGCTGGCTTGAGTTGTTTCCACCCCCCCCCCCCCCCCCCCCCCCCCCCCCCCCCCCCCCCCCTTACTCCCCTCCCTTCCGCTGGCCGGGGTGTGTTATGGGTCAAGTTGTTTTTGTTTTTCCGCTTTTCTTTTTTTTT